>CAJNIZ010047656.1:24744-35417 GCA_905231905.1 Symbiodinium pilosum | reverse complement strand
ACCCTATCCCAAAATTACCAAACCCCAAACCCTAAACCCTATCCCAAAATTACCAAACCCTAAACCCTAAACCCTAAACCCTATCCCAAAATTACCAAACCCTAAACCCTACCCAAAATTATCAAACCCTAAACCCCAAACCACATACCAAAATTACCAAACTCTAAACCCTAAGCCCTTGATTAAAAACCTTTGCCTTTACGACCGAGGCGCGGAAGCCAAAGCTGCCAGTGAGACCATTTGCTGATCATCAGCATCTCCAGACAGCAACATGGGTTTTAGGGATTTAGGGTTTTAGGGATTTAGGGTTTTAGGGTTTTAGAAGTTTGGGGTTTTAGGGTTTTAGGGTTTTAGGGATTTAGGGATTTAGGGTTTTAGGGATTTGGGGTCTAGGGTTTAGGGTATCACCAGACATCAAGAGGAGTTGGTATATGGGGATCCTACTATAATACATGTAGGGTTTAGGTTGGGTACTGCCCCCCTCAGTAGCAGCTGGATAATATTTATAATGTAGTTATATATAGCCCTTAATAGGACCCGTAATACAGACTGTTGCTGGGTGGGGGCAGTACCCAAGGTCTAGTGCTCTAAGAGCATCTCCAGACACCAAAAGAGGTTTTAGGGCTTAGGGCATGAGATGATTTTAGGATTTAGGATTTAGGGTGTAGGATTGGCTTGGAGCGTTAGGGGGACTTCGTAAGTAGGCTAATGAACCCTATAACCCATACATGAATCCTACTTATCCCCATTGTTAACCTACTTACTGGGTCCCCCTGGCCCTCCAAGTTTGGTTTAGGGTATTGGATGACTTTGTGGAGTTTTAACCCTGCCCTGAACCCTCAACCCTAAACCTACAGACCTTACATCCCAAAACCTAGGGCTTCTAAACCCTAAACCCTAAAACCCTTAAACCCCAAAACCCTAAATCCCTAAGCCCCTAACCCTAAGCCTAAACCGAAAGACCTTAGAGCCCAAACCCCAAACCCTAGGGCTCTGCGACTTAGGGTTGAGGTTTTAGGTGCAAAGCTTTGGGTTCAGGGTTGCGGCTTGGGGATTAAGGTTTCGGGTTCAGGGTTTAGGGTTTAGAGTTTAGGATTTAGGGTTCAGGATTTAGGATTTAGGGTTCAGGGTTTAGGGTCCATATCCGTTAGCACCCAGGTTTAGGGCTTGAGGCAGAGACACCGCATGGGGATACCTTTCGAGCCCCAAAAATTCATGGGGAAGCGGTCACACGAAGCCCCTGATGCTGACTGGGGTTTATAGGGTTTATAGGGTTTAGGGTTTACGATTAAGTGTCTAGGGCTTGCGGTTAAGGAGTAAGGGTCTACGTAAACCCTTAACCCTTAAGACTTAACCCTGCTGTGAAACCCTAAAACCTACCTAAGCCCTTGGTAAAAACCTTTGAGTCGAAGCCTTTCGAAGTGACTGGCTTGAGTGCTTCAACGCACAGTAGCTTGGCTTCCTGTCGGTTGATGAGTGCATCGTAGGTCTTCAAGAAGTGCAACCGATCAGAGCAGATCCCTGAGGTATGTGCGAACGGCGAGAAGCTTCAGATGCTCGCCTTGTTGAGAAATACTCGGGCCGGTGGTAGAGCAACTTGGCATGCCTGCAGTCAACACGTTGGTTGTCACATCTGAAACCTTTGGTACTGTTCGGGAGTTTTGGTGTTCACACCAAAGAAACCAAAGGAGTGGCAATTTTCTCCAAATTCCTCCGGAAGTGGAGTGGAGCCTTTCGCAGCAAAGTCTAAAGTCTGCTGGGTTTAGGGTCGGGGGTGTAGGGTTCAGGTGTTTAGGGGTTTTATGGTGTAGGGTCCAGGGTTTAGGGTTTAGGGGCTCAGGGTCCCTCCCCAAAGCTCATGCAGGCGAGAAACTATTCAGATGTGCGTGAAAATGGGATCGGGACATTTGACATCTTGTCAGAATGTAGAGCAACGCCTATGCAAGACAATGTGAGTCGATTCGAGACAGCAGTACGCAACATGGATGGCACCGAAGAACACCAAGACCCCGAACCACCTTGGATTACAAGCCTTCGACACGGGCTAGATTCGGTTAACGTCTCGAGAGGAATGCGCGGGGCATAGAAATTTGAAATTTGTGTGCAATCATCTGTAGTGGATAACATCAGCAACGCTGATGTCGCCACATGAGGAGCAATGAAATTAGAAGATTGAATACTTGCCTACATTGATCCATCTATCTCCCAAACTAAAGGACACCAACATAAACCCCAAAAAAGGATGATCCTTACCATTGGGACGCCCAAAAAAGGCACGCCTAATTTTCGGGAAACCCTAAACCTTATAGACCCCTACAAACCCCTTGAAAGGTATTGTTCCATATACCTATGTCCTCATCGTACAGTCTACTCCGGAACCCTATTCAAAGAACCTGGGCCGCTCTACTGGCCCCCGACTTGAGGATTTGGGAGCCCTAAACCCCAAACTCTAAAGCCCTAAACCCTAAACCCTAAGTTCTAAACCCTAAACTCTCAGTCCTAAACCCTAAAGCCCTAAAGCCCTAAACCCTAAGTTCTAAACCCTAAACTCTCAGTCCTAAACCCTAAAGCCCTAAAGCCCTAAACCCTAAACCCCCTGCTTCCCTGGACCCTCCAGGGCGCAAACCAGCGTCTGGAAGGACAGCACTACATTCTCAATCAGAATGATGCAGGAGCCTGAAGCTCTGTCAGGGAAGAGGGTTTAGAGTTTAGGGTTGAGGGTTTAGGGTTTTAGGGTTTTAGGGTTTAGGGTTGAGGGTGTAGGGTTTAGGGTCTAGGGTTTTTAGGGTTGAGGGCTTGGGGTCTTGGGTTTTGTGGCATGTGTGGATTCGGGTGTGGCTGCGGGGTTTCAAGTTGAAGTCTTGCAGTGACTCCTTGGCAGTTCAAGATTGCGGTCGTATTCCCCTATAGTCCCCCTTAAGGGGTTTAGGGTTTGGGGTTTAGGGTTTAGGGTTAAGCAGATAGACTATGGCTTTGGGTATATTAGTAAAATAAGATCCCCATATACTACATTCTCTATTTACTTAAGGGGGACAATATGACAATAGCATCTTGCTTCCTTTTGGTGGTCCGACATGCCAGTGCAAGAAACCACCGATTCCGCCATGTTCTCCTAATCTGGATACCTTCTGTGGTTCCAAACGCCCTGAACTAAACCTTAGACCCTGGGGGGACCCCCCGCCGTGCAATAGTTGTATAACAGGAATAGAAAGAAGACCCTAACATAATTACCATTCTCCCTTATAGTCACGATTACTGCGTCCACCTAACCCTGAAATCCTATACCCTAGACCCTAGAACCGTAATTGTTGGAGACCTTCTGTAGTTCGCAAAAAAGCGGTTTGAGAGGCGCAGTTGATCAGGTTTAGGGCTTAGGGTTTAGGGGTCAGACAGTGCCCAGAGTTAAGGTTTCACCCAAATACCGGTGATTAATAAACCACCTCCCCTTAATAGGGATTACAATAGCGATCCTAAAAATAAGGCCCTTAAAAGGAGGTGGTTTTTTAGTCATGGGTATACATTAGATTTGTTTAAGTTTCGGGTTTGGGGATTTCCCTGGGGACCATCACTGTGACTGACTTTGCAGGCATACTTGAAGCTTTCATAGGTGTATTAGGGTTTAGGGTTTAGGGCTTTGGTACTGCACCCGCCCAGTAATTAGCAGCTAGATAGCTGGCATATCTTAATCGTATGTGGTAATTTCTAGTAACAGGGGGATCCCAAATATAGACCCCAAACTACTGTCATCCTTTTATCGGGACCCCCAAGATGGTACCACTACTTTTGCGAAACCTCCATATACCTACTTGCCCTAAGCCCTAAACACGAGCTGCTACTGGGTGGGGGGCCCTAAACCCCAAACCCTAAACCCTAAACCCTACTCTGATTAGTCTCAGACCTGGATCGCTTGTGTCTCCTTCTACATGATTTTGGGACACGGTTTAAGGGTTTAAGGTTTAGGGATTGAGGGTTTAGGGTTTAGGGTTTAGGGTTGGGGGAGTTAGGGGCTTAAGGTTTAGGGATTGAGGGTTTGGGTTTGGGACATTGGCTGAAGTATGGAATATCAAATGGAACAGAAAACAGAAAGTGAAATGGAAACTCGGATTATAAGGTGGCTTATTGGGATTAGCTTTAATTCCATGGTTGGGAGTCCTGCTGAAGGTCCCTATAGCAAGAATTGTAGTATTGGGGGGTCTACATTGGGGTGCCCTTGTCTATGGAAACGGACATTATTCGTTATCCTAGTTGTCATGTCATCTTAGATTTCTTGTCCATGCGATTCTCAATTATTGCGGTTTTCTGGGTGCAGTTGCCCAAAAATGGGACTGTTGCCCCCGTGGAGAATCAAATGGAAAAGGTGGAAAATGAGATCACCAGCACAACCACAACCACGAACACCACCACAACCACAACTAAAACCAGGATCACGACCACAACGACAGCGGCAGTAGAGGCGACGACCATGATGACGCCGCCCCCGCCCTGCCGATAAATTGTTCTAAAAAAAGCATGGTAGTTTCCCAAAATAAGGGGACCCCAATATAGACCCCAATATACTATAATCCTTATTATGGGGACCCCGAAAAGGTACCCATAATTTTGGGAAACCCCCACATGAAAGTTGCGCCGAGATGCCGAAGGTGATGTTTCGATCAAGAACCTGGACGAGGCGCATCGTTCTGTAAAGTGGACAGGGATATGGGTGGTTGTCAAAATTGTGGTCCTTTTTTGGATCCCTATTATAATACGGCACCTAATATGTAGGGTACCCAAAAAGGGACCATGATTTTGACAATCACCCATATGGTCCCTCTTGGGCATTTTGGATACCAAGCAGAAACTCATTTTGACAACAACCATGTGTTAGGAGGACCCCCCACCCTGTAATAGTGGTATAATAGGAATATAAGAGGACCCTAATATAATTAACCATTAACCCTAAACCCTAAACCCTAATATAAGTACCATTAACCCTTATAATCACCATTACATCCCTATTATCCCCTATAGTCACTATTACTGGGTGGGGGTCCACCTAAACCATGTGTATTCAGCCTACAGGTGGCAGTACACAAAGACAGCCGCAAAAAGTAAGCGAATACAGCGGGAACCCCAAAACAGGGAAGCCCAAGACTATAGTAGGAAAAGAAATTAATATGCCTACCAGGGCCTTCTATTCCTACTGTATTCTTGGGGTTCCCTGTTTGGGGGTACCATTTTACTCCCTTTCCCTAAGGTGTCCTGAAAGGCAGTCTTTAGGAAACAAAGCAAAGCAATGTGGGTTTTGTGGGACTGTGGGCCTGAGCCCTAAATCCTAAACCGCACTCTATTGCTGGCTAAGGGAACCTCGTTATGATATGGGCTGACACAAGGTCATCGTGGACCTATTGGGGATAATGCACCTCAAAGTACAACCTTAAGTGTGTGTGCCCCTTGCCCGTGGGCCTGAAACTAGCAAAGCTGATGCCCCAAAACTTGCGTGTTCTCATGCTGATGCCCCAAAGCTTGCGCGTTCTTGAACTCAGGGAAAAGACACAATAGCAGCATGGCAAAATTCCAAACTTCTTGTCAAAAAGAATCCTTCCAAAATGAAACCCTAAACCCTGAAACACCTCAAACTTCTCCAGGCCTCTCGCCGCCAAAGGCGGGTCCTTTCCAATTTAAAGCCACCTCCAGGCCCCAGGTAGGGGTTCAGGCTTTAGGGTTAAGCCTCAATAGTTACCAATGCAATGGTCCTAGATTTCTTGTACAAGTAGGCGACAAGGTACCGCGCACAGACCTCAAAATGAACCATTGTCTAAACTCCTAGTATCCCCCTTAATAACCCCTATAGTAGTCCCCTATATAATCCCCTATATATACCCCCTTTAAGGAGTTTAGACTATAGCTCAAATGATATTGCTAACTATTTAGGTCTTGCATTGCTTCTGTGTTGGTTTTAGCTGCCTTTGCTGAGCCCTAAACCCTAAACCCTAAACATGCAAAGCTCCGGGGGCGGCTGTTGTACAGGGAACTTACGTTGTAGATTTGTATGCTATGCTGGTGTCGGAGCTGAGGGTTTAGGGTTTAGGGTTTAGGGTTCATGGGCGTTCGGAGGAACCATACATACGCGTCTAACGGGTGCGGATCATTGCAATTCGTGGCTGCAGACTGTGCGGTTCAGAGATTCCTACAATCTGTCACTACTATGACTACTATTCTACTACTCGTATTACTATAGTTGTCATTTTACCACGAATACGAGTACTACTACTGTTACTACTATAAATATATCTGTTTGCAAGCTCCCGGCTGCGGTCTTGATGGATGGGGGGATCAAGCGCCACACGTCCGGAATACCGGAACCCTCTGAAAGGCCCGTCAGCGAGATGAAGTTCGAAGCTGAAGGCCGACAACTAGGTTCCCCAGTAAGCCCTGAATAACAAGGGTACCCTTTTTCCTACTGTTCTGTTTTAATAAGGAGACCCCCAAACAAAAAAAGGGTAAAAGGGTACTACTGGGGTACCGAGACAAATGTCCCCTCAAGATCACCAGCGCAGCCATCATCTCAGAGCCTTCCTTGTCTTAACCCTCCCAAAGGGTTGAACTTCTAGCCTACCCTGCTTGTAATTCTGTACCTGTAACCCCAAGAACCTACAGTTTTATGGGTTATACCCTATATTAATTAAGGGGTACTTACTACTAAACTGTAGGTTATTGGAGCCACAACCCTAAACCCTAAACCCTAAACCCTTAATAGTTGAAGTCCAAAACGTCAGGCTACAGCCGGCCAAGTTATTCTCAGCCTATACAAAGAAGAAAGCCGAAGCAGACCAGTCGGGTAGATAGAACATGGGGTTTAGGGTTTAGGGTTTAGGGTTTAGGGTTTAGGGTGGTATATTCTGACCTTTTTAGAATACACCCAAAGCCATATTTTATCGATTTAAGGGGGACTATAAACCCTAAACCCGAACCCGGAAGAGCACCGTTTGCACTTCACTTAGCAGCACAATTTGGAGTCAATGCATCACGCTTCCTTGGAAAAAGCAAGGTTCTTCACTGGGTTGCCGTTGAGGGACTTAAGAATCAAGTCACCATACTAGGGTAGCCATAGTTCTTGCGTCATATATATATATATAACTATATATACAGACCCATTCTGGGAACTGAAAGCAAGTTCCTGAACCGCAACCCAATTTAACAGACCTCCTTACGTTTTTTTCTTCGTGCTTCATGCTCGACTGGACCCTGAAAGTCTTATGTCCCTCATGCAAGGTTGGGGGGAAGGGCTGAAGCTCATCTTTGGTGGATCCTCCAAATTTCCTCTTAGCTTGGGCTTACGGTTAAGGCGTTAAGGGTTGGGGGATACCCTTTTGGGGTCCCGACAATAAGGACTGTGTAGTATTTCTTGGGGTCCTCCCCTTTTAGGGAAGCAAGCTTCTACAACAGAAACATGCTGTAAGCAAGGGTCTGCCGTGTCGCGCTGAGGTAAGGGAACACAAGCTTCGGCCTTTTCCACCGCACACATTCTTCCGCAACACGTTCGCGCACCACAATGCCCTACCTCACCCTCAAACCTGCAGGTTCAATTGTCAGATCCTTGCCCAGAATAGCTTCAGAAGTGGTTATATGTGTGATGCTACAGTAGGTGACCCCTAGGCCCTGGGCCACTGAACGTCCTACTTTGGATACTGCACCTACCCTACAAAGGTCAAAATGAACAACGGACGCCTTTGTATCAAGAAGATACTAAGTTCTACAACTACCCATATTTGCCCAATAATGGAAAATCAAATGGAAAATGAAATGGAAACTGGGATTACCTAGGGGGTTATCGTCTAAACTACTTGTACCCCTCTTACTGACCCCTATAGCACTCCCCTATTTAACCCCCATTAAGGAGTTTAGAACATAGCAAATATCGGGGCAAACCTACAGGGTGGAGGCAGCATTTAACCTCCTACGGCAAATACAGCGCATAGCACCACTTCCGTCCCAGCTCTACGTGACATCCCAGTCTCTGGATCTTGCCGGCCTCGGGTCAGGGTTTAGCATTTAGGGTTTAGGGCTTGGGGTTTAGGGTTCATACTTGAGGGTAGAGGGGTTCTAGGTCTTCAGATTTGGGATTTAAGCTTTAGAGCTTCGGGCTCAAGGATTAGGGGGGGTGCACAGCGCTTGACTCCATTTAAGACTACGCATCAACCTCCAAGGAAGCTAGCTGGCTTACAAGCCTGCATTGGGGTATTGATTACGAGACCATACAGATTCTTGCGAATAATCACAAGGGGGTCTTTAGAACTTGCCTCCCGGCGCAAAGAAAAAGACAGGAAAAGACTGCATGTAAAAACCGTTGAAGATTCGAAAAGCATGTCTTTGACGTAGTGACTTTATCGCTCTGCAGAATCTCTGCCTTGTGGCCCCTCCCCTGATTCATGTTTGGGTTTCGCGGAACACAGGCACACTAGGAGTCCCCTTTCAAAGCTCAGCGGCGCAAAACACTCCACAAAACTCCGCTGAAGACTGAAGACCTTCCGCACCACACGAGTACGAGAGCTTGCCTCCCCCTTGGGTGTTGAACCTGAAGCCTAACAAACCTCCCTTGCAAGCCCCCTACTAGCCCTCCAACAGTGCCTGCCCTAGTTTCCGCCTTATCTAGCCTTTTAAGAAATTGGAACCTAGGGCAATCTTGAAACCTTTTGTCTGCCGGTCCCTCAACTCCAAGCCGTAGACGCAGACCCGAGACCTAACAAAGCCCGCCATGCATGGCAAAACGACGAAAGAAAGCGGTTTAGGGTTTATTTAAGATCTAGTGATGGTTGTAACCAGCTTAGAGGAACAATTCGTTTATTCAGGTCTTAAACCCAAGTAGCATTGATGAAGGAGCTCCAAGCATGCTGGGGTCCACGACAGTGATCTTCTGTGCCTGGGGCCAGCGTAAAATGCAAGTTACTTATTAGAGGCCAGAACAATTTCAAACGCGGTTTCGTGGACGTTGTGCTTATTGTACGTGCGCAAGGCTTAAAATGGAAGATGATCCTGAGTATCCAGATGGCTACATCGACCAAATTTACGGTTTGGGCACGCGCTTGTGTGAAGGTTCGGGGTTTAGGGTTAGAAGATAGATCCCCGAACCACTGTCGACCCGCTCGCCAACGGCTGAAATGAAAAACTTACTCTAAGGAAATCTTTACAAACCCCAAGTACAAACCCCAAGATCCCTCACTTTAGGGTCTCCTGGTGATCAATAAAGCCAGCAACTTTCATCCCGTTGTGGGGTTTGTAGTTTTCAGCGGACAGTGCCAAGCGAGAATTACAAACCCCAGGTGGGGTGTGTAAGTGGGAGTTGTAACATTTCCTTAGATTCTACCCTAAACCCTAAACGGCCTCTGGTGGCTGATGAAGCCATCAACTTTCATCCAGTTGTGGGGTTAGTAGTTTTTTGTGGACAGTGCCAGGCAAGAGTTACCAACCCCAGGTGGGGTGTGTACGTGGGGTTTGTACTTATTTTCTTAGACTTACGGGCGCTTGCACAACCTAAGGCAACATCAGAAACACAAACGCTGATGTTTGGAAGTTTGCCTCCAAGCCCCTAAGCCTAAACCCCATAAACCGAGAAGCGGGGGGTTCAGGGGAATACTTCTACCCACCTGCAAGAACCGCCTTTCTACAACTTGCTGAGGGCTAGCAAGGAATCTAATCTAATATAGGGTTTAAGGTTTAGGGCTAATAGGGAATATGGAAACATGTTCTATAAAGGCTGTATTCCCCGTACTTGCTACCATCCATCAGTAAGACAATCTCTGCTGTGTCTAAACAGCCCAGTGAAACAAGTTCGTGGATGGTCCCCGGAAGAAGATGCAAAGAACTGGCTATAAGCCGCAAGCCCTAAACCCTTAAGTACTGTTCGCAACAGAAGTCTCCTAATCTTTTCAGGAGAGATCAGTAATCTACAATGGAGGAGCCGTGCGCAACCAACGTTATTAAACCCTTAATGCAAGCGTCTTTCTTTCCGAAGAAGATTTATCCAAAAACCGTGAAACCTCGAGACCTCGAGTCTAGGCCATAAAACGTCAAACCCGAATGCAGTAAACCGTAAACCGTGACCCTAAAGCTCGGGGCCCCTAAAGCCCCGACGTGAAGTTGCGTGCAAAACTCGGTGCAGCCCACGTTGGCATTTCCAAAAAAGAAAGACTCTCTTGAGGGACACCCTGTAGTAAGGATAATAATACGTCATGGTCTGTAGTTATTGGGCTTGACATTTTTGCAAACACCCACATGGGACTGCCCTGAGCCCTAACACTCTGAAGCAGTAAACCCTTCAGCCCTAGACCCTAAGCCCTACAGCCCAAAGCCCTATGTACTCCCTATATAAGCCCCGTGTTATCCCTTGAAACACTAATATAATCTCTAAATACACCTACATAATCCCTTTCAAGCCCACATAATCTCTATCATCCTTAAACCCTTAAAGCCTAAACCCTAAACCCCTAAACCCTAAACCCCTAAACCCTAGACCCTAAACCTGAGCTTGTTGCAACCCACGTCGTCCATGATCAGCAAGGTTCCTGTCCTTGCCATCCTCAGCTTCGGGAAGGTGGGGTTTGGGGTTTAGGGGTATGGGGTTTAGGGTTTGGGGTTTAGGGTTTGGGGTTTAGGGTTTGGGGTTTAGGGTTTAGGGGTTTGGGGTATGGGGT
>CAJNIZ010047656.1:12350-24729 GCA_905231905.1 Symbiodinium pilosum | reverse complement strand
AGGTTTAGGGTTAAAGGTTCAGAGTCTAGGGCTCGGAATCTGCATTACTTTACAGGCCCTTCTTCACCTCAGTACTTTCAACCCATTGTGGATTTTATATAACTGGCGCAAGATACCCTCCATCCAATAAGGGACCCTAGTATAAACCTTGATAATCCATTTCCAGGGGACCCCAAGGGTAACCCTAATTTTGGAAACCCTAAACCCCTATACACCCTTATACCCCTATATACCCATATACTACATATATATATAATTCTATAGAACCCTACATAATCCTATATAAGCATATTTAACCCCCGTCCATTAAAAGCCGGGCATCATCGACATATGCAGCATGTCTGTCAGTACCTCCGCTTCTTCATGGCCGCCGTCAATGTAGATGATGTCGCACCTTTAAAGGGGGATACCGGGGGATATATAAGGGATATGTAGGGGTATATAGGGTTTAGGGATGATGTTGCACCTGAAACAGTGCTGAGGGCTGAGGGTTGTGTGCTTAAGAAACACGATTTAGGGGTTGAGGTTAGCGTTTCGGGATGATGTCGTGCCTGAAACGATGCTCAGGATTTGGGGCAGCACGCTTTAATTAAAGGTTCCTACAGTTTAGGGCTTTACAGCCTCTAGCCTTTGTTGTGTTTAGTTTTACAGCCTAGAGTAAGACTTTCGGGCACATCTGAAACAGGGATGAGGCATCAAGTGTTCACACTAGCTTCGGACTTCAAATATCCTCTCCCCGAACCCGACTTGGACGGACAAGGGGACTTAGCAGGAAGGCTACTGATAGGGATGACTGGGGTAATGATATGGCTTCTTATGAAGGGTTGGAGGTAGACTAAAGCCGATGAGCCTCCAATAAAGTGCTCTCTTGCCGTCTTCAAACAAGAAGCTCCTCAAACGTAGGATTCCGTTTTATGCGAGTAGTAGGGCCTCTGGACTGATATCAACACATGAGAATGCCATGCTTAGTAGAATCTAGCCCGACCAAATATGAGGAGGCCCACAGTTAACCCTGAACAGAAGAGAATTTCGAAGATAAGGCTGACTGTTGAAGGGGGACAGACCCCCCACAGAGCCACCTCCTTCAAGCGGATTGAGTCTAAGGTTTAGGATTTAGGATTTAATGTTTAGGGCTTGGGGTTTAGGGTTTAATGCTTAGGGTTTAGGGTTTAATGTTTAGGGTTTAGGTCTTAGGGTTGAATGCATAGGGTTTAGGGTTATAGGAATAGGATCTTGGGAGTAGGGTTTAGGGTTTAGAATGTGGGAAAGATCCTATGCCCCATGGCTGTCACGATTTCCTTGGGTGAATTTGGGGTTTGGAGTAGGGGCTTAGGAGTTGCGGCTCAAGGTTTGGAGCCTTTAGGCTACGGCCCTGAAGCCAACTGCTGAACCCCGAACCCTAAGACTCGAAACCAACAACACCAAACTCTGAAGCCCAAACGGTAATTCTTCCCGAGACCCTAGACCCTTTAGAACCCGTAATGCGCAGCCATTTTTAGAAATGCCGCCTGTGATCCGGGTTCTCCGCCACAAAGCGGGGAATGGTCATGTTTGAGGGCCCTCTCAAATCCACAGTGGAGAATAAAAACAAAGGCTTGGGGTTTACGGATTAAGGTTTGGGATTCAAGGTTTAGGGCTTGGGATTCTGGATTCCGGGAATAGGAATTGGGGATTGGGGTTCGAAGAGTTTAGGATACACTCAATAGTGGAGAATCACAGGGAAGCCCAACTAGCTATCAAATAGTCGTAAGGGTCCCTTTGCAGGGTTTGGTTGTATACGTAGGGTTGGGGTACCAGAATGGAGACTCAATTCCAAAAAATGGATAGTGACATCAGAAGTGGTTTCTGTAAAAGTTAACAGGGAGAGAGGGCCCAATGCACCTTAATGAAGGACTGTACCAAACATTGCAAGCGAATCTCAAATAAGACTTAGGAAACATGTCCCTAAACCAAACCCTGAATAGTAGTTTCCATTTTATTTCCATTTTCCCAATAGAACCCCTATATAAGCCTAATATAACCCCAATGGGTATTAGACTGGGAGAAGTTCTGAGTTCAGATCCTGTCGGAGGCCCAAAGGAATGAAGTCCTAACCTTAAGGAGTCATCCCTGGACAGGAGGGGTTGAACAATCCCAAGGGTCTCTAATAAGGATTATACTTAGACTCCAATATGTTGGAGTCCACTTTGGGAAGCCCCCAGTTTATGGGTTGAGGGTTTAGGGTTGTATGGAACACCCCAATTGCTTTATGCCAGGAACCTTCCACCAGGGTGTGTCTCCTCGAAAAGGTGGCTCGGATCACCCGATGACAGACGCGCGCATAGGGTGTAACCATGAGATCGAAGGACACCATGTGGGCATTGCCTCACTGGCGTTGGTTTAGGGTTTAGGGTTTAGGGTTTAAGGATTTTGGGTCACTGTCGCAGGCTTGAAAGGTGTATAGGGTTTGAGCTAGAATCATATGGATCCTATATTCTAGAGTACGCCTAGGATTCACAAGTGCGATGCGTCTACCGCAAGCGAAATGTCTGGACCCGTCTTCGGGTACTTATACTATGAAAAATCATGCTTAAACAGGCGTGGGCCTAAGTAGTCTGCAAATGCTAGACCCTCCTCCTACCCTCTGTAAGCTAGGTTCCCCAGCAACTCCTTAATAATAAGGGTACCCTTTTTCCTATTGTTCTGCTTTAATAAGGAGACCCCAAAATAAAAAGGGTGAAAGGGTACCACTGGGGTACCAAGCCTACCCTCTGTAAGGGCCTGCCTAAGCACCCATGTCGGCCGAGATATACTCAATTGAGGGTGCTAGGCGGGTCTTGGATGTCAGATATTCTGGTACAAAAAAACCATGCGGGCCGTAGTCTAAACTCCTTGAAAGAGGGTTATATAGGGGATTACATAGTGGACTACTGGAGGGGTTTCGAATGGGGATATTAGGAATTTACACTATAGCTCATGTTCCTTAAAAACTGGGCTTAGGTCTTCATGAAAAAGCAAGATATGGTTCAACCCTGTCACATGCTTATGCACTCAGTAAAATGCAGAAGATCAGAAACATGTAAGACTTAAACCGTAAGAATTGGGGGGGGGGGGGGGGGGTGTCAAAATCACAGCCCTTTCTCGGAAGCTGCGTATATATCCAGGGGCCCTAAACCCTAAACCCTAAACCCTAAATTGAAGCCACAGATAGGGCTATAGTTTTGGCCAAAAGCCTACGCCCTAAATACCCAAACCTTGACGTAAAACTGGGAATCTTAAAACACTCAACCATAGAACTTTAACCTAGGGTTTAGGGTTTAGGGTTTAGGGCTTTAACCGCTAAAAGATCCGAAAACCCTAAACCCCCAAACCTGAAACCCTACACCCCCGAACGATCTCAAAGTTGCGCGCGCTGGATAGGAATGCCCAGGCAGAATGACCCGCATTGAATCCAACTTCGCAGATCTCACGCACCCCTGGGTCAGGGCTAAGGGTTTAGGGTTCAGGGAGTTTAGGGGTTAGGGTGTCACACAACATGATGGGCTCTGTCAAAGCTGAAAATATGCTCTTTCAAGTGGCGGGTAGGGGGGCTTTGAAAGGATTGTGGAGGACCTGCATCACTCAAGACTCGTCGATATTCGCGAGATTAGAGGCTGTTAGAGCTGTCGGGGCTACAAAACAATGATAAAGGGATGTATATATGGATCATATAGGGGGCTTGCGGAATTTATGAAGATCATATAGGAATGGGTGGAATTCAGGGTTTGGGCTCGCTCAATATTGTGGGACCAACCTTCCACTGTGAATGGGGGAACATCTTGTATGCCTTTCATATTGGAAGTTATATTGCCTCCCTAAACCCTAAACCTAAATCCTAGAGGTCTGGGGGTCCAAGGCTAGAGTACCCAATCCACGGGCCCTCAGTTTGGAAACTACCCAAATACTGTGACAGTAGTTTCCATTTTCTTCTCCACCTATACCCCAAACCCTAAACCCCAAATCCGCCTGCGAACATGGCCTGCTGCGAGAGCCACCAGGCTTGTGTTATGGAGGCCGTGCCATGATACTGAACTGACCCATCCTGGATTACGTTTAAGGTTTAGGTCCGTTTCGGGTTTAGGGTTCAGGGTAGATACTATCACAGGGTTGTATAGGGGTATACAGGGGTAGATGGACTTACTTGGACCCATTATCATGTGACATCTCCCGCGACAAACCACGCAACTTGATCAACCATGATTTTTGCAATCCTAATGTTAGAATGGATGTGCCCTCCCCCACACAGGGTGTTTACCGGCAATGCAGATAGTACTTGTAGCGGCTACCCTCAGGTGAAAGCCCCCAACGCCACGGGAGCTATAGTCTAAGCTCCTCGTATCCCCATTAATGACCCATAGGGTTTAGGGGTTTAGGGCTTTGGATTTAGGATTTGGGGTTTAGGGTTTACAGCTCCTGGTATCGCCCTTAAGAACCTCTATAGCAGTACTCTATACAATCCCCTATTTAAGTCGCCTTTACGGAGGTTAGACCATGGCTCACATATATCATGTCTGCGCAATCCTCGACAGCGCCGTGATCACCACCTTCACTCACAGGCAACATCATAGCAATAACACTACGAAAATTCCAGTAATGGTCATCTAAATGAGCAGAAAACCTATAAGAATGAGAATAACAAGAATGATAAACATCATTATCATTTTCACCACCGCAGCTGAACCAAAAGTTACACAACAAGTGAACCCCTCAGGCGGCTACGAAAAAAAATGAGTAGGGTAGGGGAGCGCAAGTTTCTTGAAGTACTCCTGAAGTGTCCATTTTCACCAACGCTAACCTCCCCCTCTCTTTGGGTTCTTGCAGGCTGGTTAAGGGAGAACCTACAGGACATAGTGGAACCCATGATACGTCATCAAGCCCTGAACCCCTACAGAGTCCCGAAGAAGTAATACCTTGGACCACACCCATAATCTCATAGCCATCCCTGCTATTCTACGACACCATAATATGGGTGCTTAGTAAAAGTAGGGGTTCCTTATTATAACAACTTCTTTCAAGTTCTTTAACAGCAACCCTAAATCCTTAAAGTCCTAAACCCTTGCCTAAACCCATAAAACCCTAAACCCTAAATCCCAGAAACCCTAAACCCTAAATCTCAGAAACCCTAAACCCTAAATCCCAGAAACCCTAAGCCCCAAATCCCCCCCAAAATCCCTAAGCCATTAAAGGGGCTATACACTTTCTCACGGAGGTCCCAGGATCTGGCTCGGCTTTGAGGTGTGCCCAGAGTATCCAGAAAATGGCGTAGTGGCCCAGCGCTACTCCAAAACGATCTCCGGCAGGCAGGAAGTTCCTTGGCTTGGGTTTTGGGATTTGGGATTTAGGGTTCAAGGTTTAGGGTTTAGGGTTTAGGCTTAGGGTTTGAAGGTTTGAGGATTTGAGTGTTGGAGGGTCTTGAGTTGGGTGGTTCAAGGGGTACGGTTTCACGGCTTCAGGAGCTTTTTGCGCCACCAAGATAAGAAAAAAGATTACAAAGGACGACCCAAATTCAGTATCCAGCGAAGGTCTCTACCTCACATTACAGTGGACGGAGGAAAATTTTCATCCCCTAAGACTATCCCTAAACCCTAAACCCTAAACCCTAAACCCTAGACTATCCCGCGCCTCCCTAGTTATATCATTTGGGGATCAGAAGTCTCAAGTGGTGCAAGATTTTTCTGCACGAACACCAGTTCAGGGGTTGCAGCTTGCAAGTTCAGGGGTTGCAGCTTGCAAGTTTGGCACGAAAGCTTCCGTTTGGTTCTTGCACCCTGAAACAAGAAAAGACTCTGGAAAACAAGGCCCTTGCAACTTATCACATGACTTGAATACGGTCCTCATTTTTGGAGTTGGGGTTCCGAAGTCCTCTTTTTGTGCTTGCTGACCCTGAATCCTAAACCAAAAGCCGACGTACCAGCAGGACCCAAGGGCGCTCACTCTTACATCGAGAAGGCCTATGTGGGATTTGATCAAAATTCTCCATGTACCACGTGCATACCTCCATCGTTACAGTACTTTGGGGTCCTAGACACTTTGGGCTCCTACATCCTAAGTCCTAAGTGGCCGTTTGGTTGTTTATCGAAATATACGCATCAATTCCATAGCAGGACCCCTAAACTCTCCCTATAGTCCGTGAAGACCAGGGCACCCAGATTTTGAAACCCTGAACCCTAAACCCTAAACCCTAAACTCCCATCTGTAGACGTCTGGACAAACGAAGATTGACGGATCAAAGCAGAAATATAACAACTCATTATAGGATCCTAAAGGGGTTTAGGGGTTTAGGGTTTAGGGTTACAAGGGAGCATTGGGGAACCTTAGGGAAGCTTAGGGGGTATAAGGGAATAATGGGGATTACTAGGTTACCTACCCTTCTTGGACCACCCCGCCCCCTTAAGGACATCCTAAACTCATCTGAGCCATTGTCTTAACTCCTAGTATCCCCCTTAATAGCCCCTGTAGTAATCCCCTATATAATCCCCTATATAACCCCCCTTTAAGGAATTTAGACCCTAAACCCTAAACCCATACTAAACTCATTTGAGAAGCTTACTCTCGAGCTGAGGGTGTGGTTGGCATCCGCATCCACGGGCGGCATCAATGCAATGAGCTCTCGCTGCCCAATGTCCTAAAGCTTCTTAGGGTTTAGAGGGTTTTGGGTTTAGGGCTTCTTAGGGTTTAGAGGGCTGCGCAGGGGCTACTAAGGGATTAGCGTGTCATGCTGATTTGGTGGCAGAATGGGCTAGAAAAAACAGGAAGATTAACAACAAGAATCATGGCAACGATGATAGTCTGGGCATGGGAGCGTGGTTACAAGAAAACTTGCACAAGCGAATACTGGCACCAAGCCTGAAGAAACAAGGAACGAATAGCAGCAAGAACGTTCAACCCTAAACACTACTTGCTTCGTAACAACGAAGGTTGTGAGAAGGTTCGGCCCTTGCTTTTGAACGCTTCTGGCCCCGAACATGCATTCAACCTTACAACTTCCGCAGCATCCCTAAGTACAGATGTCCAAAAAATCGACGGGGGCCGTCTAATGTTGTGTATATGGTCAAAAGGATGGCAAAAATACTCAGGCTGTCTATAATGAACATGTACTCGCTTTTTCACGATAACAAATAAACTCCATCCGCCAACATTAACTATGTCGCTCATACTGCTTAAACGAAATTTCAATATCGGAGATGAGGAGGGGTTAATATCAGATATATCAGGAGGACGGCTTACGATTATGTCTGCTTCGGAGGGTCGTGCAGAGCCCAAAGCGACGCCAGATCGCGAAGGTTTGCGCGACCCCTGTTTTTAGCGCTTACGATGTATGATTCAAACCTAGGACCTAGGGTTCAAGGTTTACGGACTAAGGTTTTGGGTTTAGGGGTTTAGGGTTTAGGGTGTAGGGTTACAGACCATTGATTTGGGGCTCAATAGTTGGGGCTGAAAGCCCTAAAGCCCAAACCATGGCAATCTAGGCCTTGAGGTTGTGGGATCTGGGCGTTAGGTCAGGGAGGATAGTGATTATCACGAACCACACATGCCTGTGCTTTATGGGGACGTAATACCCTTCAAAAAGGTACCCGAGCTCCCAAATGCAAGATATGCCCACTACTGGAGCTCGAACGCGATTTTGTATAACTCATCCACACCTTTGCAGGGCTGCGGAGGCGATGGCTGTGCCCAGTTCACGCGAAGCTTCCCAATGCCTGAGCAGCTGGATTGTTTTTAGGCTCACGCTTTTCAAAGTTTAGAGTTGGACCCCCAAAATTCGAGGTGTATACAGCGTATACAGGGCCTCAGAAAATCGAAAGCTTGCACAAGTAAATCGAAACTTTCAACGTCAGTCAGGGCCTGTCCGGGCCTGAAGCTTAGCGCTACTGGCTGCATTGGGGCTTAGAGTGTATGGCTTGGGGCAACGTACAGACCAAGCACTTGCAGAATAGGATACCATTTTTGCAGAATTACCAAGCCACATGCCTCTACATTACGTATTTTGGGATCTGGTGTTCGTAAGTTGGACACCAAGCCCACCACGGATGCCGACCTCGTAGCCCGAAGCATTACCCAGACCCTGGAGTCCACGCCGGAGCTGAACTCAACAACCCCCCTCCGCCCCACCCTCCCTAAAACCTAAACCCTAAACCCTAATCGCGTCTAGGGGTCTAGGGTCTAGAGCTACAGTCCAAGGCTCTCGCCGCGGGCAACGGCCTGAGTAGACTCCTGGATCATAGCTTCGGGGCTTGAAGGTAAGTTACCACAATATGGCTAACGTAGACCCCTAATTAATAAACGCCCTCCCCTTCATGGGAACTAAAATAATGATCCTAATATTAGGGCCCTTCAAGGAAGGGGTTTATTAATCATGGCTCTACATTATATAGTAAATAGTAGGGTTTCCTTCTTACAGTTACTTCATGTGAGTTAGTTAACAGCAATCCGGGTATGGTTTTGACTGTAGGGTTGAATTAATAGGGAGTCCAGAACAGGTTATAAGGGTAAAGGGGGCTTGGGGTATATTTTGAGGCTTGGAGTTTGTAGCTTCGGGTTTGGGGGGTTTGGGGGTTTTGGGGTTGGGTAAGCGAAAATGCACGTGCTTCCTATAGTCTTATGCTGCTTTTGTGTCCTTTTCAACAAGACAGTCATTCCAAAATGTGATCCAGACTCCTTGTATTCGCCCGAGGAAGCAAGGTGTCTGAGTAGCAGGACACGCGTTTTCACCAGCCTGGGCATGGCTTACGGTTTAGGGTTTCTGGTGTACTTTCCTAACCTAAACCCAATGTCTTACATCCACACCTTAGCCACTTTATACTTCGCCAAAATTGATCCCTGCAACCATTCCTTTGTATCTCAAATCCTAAACAACAAAAAATTCTGTGGTAGTTTGCCCTCTGGTCGTCTCAAGTCATTACTGAGCATTCGGCGGCTCTCGGGATTCAATCCCCCGAGCTGCGCAAACAATGCATGTTTCTCCTTGGGGCAATACTTTGAAACCATGCTCACCTCTTACTTGGTCTCAAAATGCGATAATATATCCAACAATGACTTAGTAAGGGTCCGAGTACCCAATGCTTCAATACTTGGAATTTGGAATTTGGGGAATAGTACAGTACTTGTAGCATAGGCTTGGGGAAAATATATACAGATTGAGAAGTTGGACCCTGGAGCTATAGGTATCATGTAGAAAGACATGCCCACAATATCTGCTAGATATACTGGGCATCTATGTAAATGTAAATGCATGGGGCCACCAAATTCCCCCAGGACAAGGTTCAGTCAACGTGTGTCTCTGCCCCCTTCCAAATCTTGAAGCCTAATTCTAAACCCCAAACTGAGTCAGCCAGGGGCCGTCGAGCAGGGCGAACGCATTGAAGCCGGCAGGCGAGGTAACTCCGGAGCCCATCCCTCCGGCTGGTGATGGAGCTCCCAACCCCGACAGGTCGCTGGCGAGTAACCCGTCATCAGGGCGGACATCCTCCAAATCTTTCATTTTAGGTGGGCTTGGGACGCCTTTGACTCCTTTTCGAACCTCCAGACCAGGCGCGTAAGTTTGCTTCAGCATCCGCTCATCTGAAGAAAACAAAAAGTCAAGGCAGACCAGACCCAAACCTTCCACCCGCCTCGTCTGGACAGGTCCAGATGATTCCAGGATTGATCTGAAGAAAATGCGAGGCCCCGAGCCAAGACCCAAATCCAAACGTTGCACTCCGCCTGATAGAAAAACAGGCCTGAGTGGTTCAAGGCTTGACGGCCTCCAGCCGAGGCTCCATTATTATTATTGCCATTATTATTACTATTACTATTGTTATTATTACTATTATTATTACCATTACTACTATTATTACTATTACTATTATTATTACTATTACTATTATTTTTATTTTTAAAGAAGCCTCGAGCCAGACCCAGCCCAAACCCTGCACCCGCCTGGTCTAGACAGGTCCACTTGTTCAGGATTGGTGGCGTCCCCCCAAAGCTCCATCTGAAGAAAACCAGAGGCCTCCAGCCAGACCCAAACCCAAGCCTTGCACCCATGTAGTCTGGACAGGTCCAACTGGTTCAAGCACGGCTCAATCTCAAAAAACACAAGAAGGCTCGAGCCAGACGGCCCATACCTTGCACCCGCCTGCTCTAAACGGGTGCAAAAAGATAAGAAAACAGGAGCGTGATCAGAGTTTGGGAGAACCCTAAACCCGTAAAGGTCGAAGCAAGGGTGGAGCCCCCGTGGGGGTGGGCTCATGCAGGTCAGGGTGCGCGCCTGGGTGCTTCCAGCACCAGCGCACCCCCTCACTGAGACACCCCAAACCCTCTAAACTCTAAACCCTAAACCTTCAATGCTCAATTCTAATTCTAAACCCTAAATACAGCAATCACTATGTTTACCGTTTGACTTTGCCATAGTTCCAGACCGACATCACGGAAGCTTGCGGGCACTCTTGATACACCCTAAGACCTAGACCCTGAACCCTCAGCACTAAGCCCTGAACCCTACACCCTAAGCCTGTAGCCCTAAACCCTAAATACCATAAACCCAACTGCGAGCCCTGAACACCAAACCCTCAACCCTAGACCCCTCAACCCGAAACCCTAGGAACCCTCCTCAAAACCCGAGCCTCAAACCCCGTACATGCCCGTGCACCCCTAGAAAAGCCTCTGACCCTAAACCCTGAACCCTGCTACTCTGAAAGCTATCCTGCATCAAGGAAACTCCCAGACCAGCATGCCCTGCAAACCTGTCCAGGAAGCAAGAATGCACCGGGCCGATTGATTTCGGATAGTGGAACATCAAATGGAAAAACGAAATGGAAACTGATTACTCAGGATATATAGGGCTACTAGGTGGCAACATGCGACATTTTGCGTTTTCCTTACTGTTGTGCAGGCGAAGTTGCTCATCAACGCTTCTGAAAACGTTTAGGAGAATACGAAGTACAACCCCATTGAGATTTTGAGGTTTCAGGATGCAGGGTCTGGGGCCCTAAACCCTAAGGCTTCGGGAATTTTGGCGGCTTGGGATTTCAGGCTTGAGGTTTGGGACTGAGGGTTGAGGGTTCAGAGTTTGGAATTTGGGGATCAAGGTTTGGGGTGTGGGGTTCAGGGGTTGGGATTTAGAATTCAGAGTCGGGAGCCACAGTGATTGCGAGAGCAGCCGCTTGAGTACAGATGAGAGCAACATCAAGTGAGCAGCTTTTTGGTGCTTGAACCAAGCCAGTTTGATATTCCGCTTGAGATTACTACACTAACAAAGAGGAATCTTACAGCAACTGCTTGCAGCAGTGCTGCCAACAGCAGGAGCAGATGGCAGCAGAAGCAGCAGCGGGAGCAACAGCGGCAGCGGCAGCAGCAGCTGCTCTAAGAGCACCACCAGCAATACTAGCACAGGTCCTAAGCACTGTCTTATTGCACTGCCATTGCGCATCTTTAGCACTCACTACAGGCAGCTACTCATGCTGTGCAACGACTTGTAATCATTTCTATTACTTGTTTGGCCTTCGGAACCCTTTGAAAAATATTAGTATATAGGGTGCTTATGAAACCTATTAGGGAGAATATTTAAGTATCCCAAAGGCCAACCCAGTATTACTGAAGCCGCAGCGCTTCCCGAGTCGACAGAGATACCTTAGGGTTTCCCAAAATTAGGGGCACCTTATTGGGGGTCCCCATAATACGGATTATAATATTTTGGGGTCTACATTGGGGTCCCCTTATTTAGGGAAACGACCACTTGTACATTTTCACTTGGGTAGTACTGTACTTGCGGGTACTGTACTCGCCAATGCCATGGCGACGTTCGAGTGTGCTTGTCTGAACAAATGTCTGCAGCAAAGGAACACTCAAAGTCTGACTCACTAACCCTGACCCGTGATTAATAAACCCCCTTCCCTAAATAGGGATTATAATAGGGATCCTAGTATTAAGGGCCCTTAAAAGGAGGGTGTTTATGAATCGTGGGTCTCCATTAATTGATGTGGTGTCCTAGTGTTGCGGATGACCTTCCCTAAACCCTAAACCCTAGACCCTAAACCCTAAACATGGAATGCTGATGGCAAACGCTCTCTCAGCACTCTCCAGGCCGAAGGTCTACACCCCTCCCCCCTGCGTGCCCCTTCCTAAACGGAAAACTGCGTTGGCCCCTAAAACCCTCTAACTGTTGGGGGGGTTCCCCATAACCATCGCATCCCTCAACCCTAAACCCTAAACCCTAAATCCTAGATCCTAAACCCTAAACCCTAAATCCTAAAACCCTAAAACCCTACAAACTTTGGGAATTTCCCAGGGGCCCACCCAGAAGAGGAGGCCAGGCCTGCGATGTCGGTCGTGCTGCTCACGTCAGGCGGCACCATCCTGAGTTGCTGTTAAAGAACTTAAA
>CAJNIZ010047655.1:18522-30700 GCA_905231905.1 Symbiodinium pilosum | reverse complement strand
TCAAAGGGTTTTGGCCACGGCTCAGGTGTCTATATCAACCTACATGCCATGCTTTGTGGAATGGCGGGAAGGGTTCTGGGAATGAATTCATGATTTGCTTGGGGACGTCTGCACTACAGAGATCCACTCCCTTATCACAATTCCTCGAGCCAAGGCACCTGCCTGCCATTTGAGTGAAGTTCTTGTGCCGGGGGGAGGCAGCAGCAAGATATGCCCCACTCTAGCAGCGCAAAACAACAGCCCCGCCACAACAGCAAAAAGCACGCACCTCAAGCAAAACAAAAAAGACACCAGTTTCTGAGTGTAAGGGAGTCAAACGTGGCAGGTAAACTATGGGGCCAATGCAGGAGATTGAAGGGGCGTGGGGGTGCACGGTGCAGGCACTTCCGTTTTGCTTCTTGGCTGTCTGCGGCCAGTTTCTGAGTCTTCTAGCAGCGTTTCTACTAAATTTTCAGGTGAGCAGTTTCCCCCATAACGCCTCACATAGCCCTTATGTACTCCAAGGCTCCCCATGTAGGCCCTCTATAAGCCTTATGTAAGGGTACCCACCTGGTAACGACCCCGTGCCCATCTGAAACTTCACTCGAAACAGACAAGCTTACTCATGCTTGCCAAGCTTTACTTTACCCTAAATCCTAAATTCAAAATCCTAAACCCCAGTCAAGGACTATCCAGAAGATCCAGCTTGCCCCTTCAATGCTGAAGGCCTCGGATTTTTGAGGGTTCAGGGTTAGGGTTTAGGGTCGGAAACCATAAACCCTAATTCGTAGTTTCCATTTTATTTGCTGTGTTATCCCTATAGTGTAACCCCATTATTATACCCCTATAGGTCCTAAACCCGAAGTCCGAGACTTTGCAAACCCTACAAAGTCAGGTCAACTCAGGTAGGGTCGTCTTTGTCCCCGTACCAGATCCTTACTGAAGCTACCGGTCACCTTTGCGCAAGTCAAAGGAAGGATAAAGAAATCCTTTCAGTGCAGGTGTTTGGATACCTCCACAGAGTTTAGTAGATTGAACAGAGGAGAAAGTAGTATTCCTCAGATGCTTTGGGGTTTGCTAGGGAACAATGAAATATGCATACACATATATATATATATATATACACATGTTACATTCTATACGATTAAATAGAGATTATATAGTGGTTATACTATATTACACCCCAAAACTGTCCCCACCTTTGCGGCCAAACCCAGGACCGTAAACCCAGCCTAGCCACCATGCTTGCAGGTTCCGCCGTCCAAGAAGTCTTCCTGCGAGTCCATGAGTGGCACTATTCATGCTGAACGTGTTTAGGGTTTAGGGTTTTGGAGGCATTCCAGCAGTCACTCAAGTCCGGAGTGAAGAAAGTTTTAGAGGTGGGCAGGTAAGTCTATTGCTGCTGCGTTTAGGCGTTTTCTCTGGCGTGTGGAGGGACAACGGTACTGACAGATGGACGGACCAGTGCCTCGCAAGCGAGTTCTCGGCCCGGTTGCACGGCCCAAAAAATTGCGTGCACAGCCTTGGGATGAGTGCATAACACTAAACCTAAAGCCAAGTCTTGGCATGCTCCCTTGTAGGCATTGTAAATGCATGGGTATGTCCTGTCTGAGTTGGCTCATTAATTACCCTGGTCCGTGCACCTGAGCGTACCCAAAATCCTTATTGAGTCCGCAACCCAAGATTCCCAGTGTGGTAATACTATAGCACATTTGGAGTTGCGCGAGGGGTTGAGGGTTCAGATACCAGGGAGAATCGAAAATCCTAAGCCCTTATGTAAGCGTTAAAGCTCCACCCTTAAACCCTGCGCCCTAAAACCCTAAAGCCTAAACCTTCAGCGCATGGAATCTCCATGCGAAAGCAGCTCAGGAAAGTCTACGTGGTTGTGAGCCTCGGAAGGAATTTGAGTAAATGTACGGGCCTCTGCGTCGCTGAGCTCCAAGCCAACAAGATGTAAGTTGAGTAGGAGGCATTTTTCAATGGTTGGTTGGAGTTGAGGCATTGTATAGGGATATGTCCACATAGGGCTTAGGGTGTTTTGTGGATGGGTCTACTTGTTCCGTTTTTGGAGCCGGGGCCCGGAGCCTTCACAGTAGCAGCTTAAGGCTTCGACAGGAGCAGTGTTGAACCCAAATTAGCTGAGGCTTCTTCGACCAGACTTTCTAGATGAGCATCAAAAGGAACACCTTGATGCTCCTATGCGATAAGCTTCCGGGCGTAAGTGTTTTTAGTGCCCACAGATACGTCATAGCTTCGATAAACATGCCGGGAGCCAAGAAAGGCCTGTCTGCAGGCTCCCATTATAGGCTGTTTAGCCCTGAAGTAGATAGAATATTGGGTATATAGGGATCTTATTATAATATACCCAAAGCCATATTCTATCTACTTAAGGGGCCCCAAGCCCTAATGCTTAAATAGAAGCTTCCATGTTCTTTTCTCATCATCCCTATAGTCCCCCTATAACCCCTACTTGGGGGGTCAGGGGGACTTAGTAAGTAGGCTAATAATGGGGATAAATGGGCTTACTATATGGGTTAAAGGGGTTTTTAACCTACTTACTAAGTCTCCCTGACCCTCCAAGTATAATGAGATCCCTACATATTATAGGAGCCGGACCCATGCACAGCTCAAGTCCACAACTTTCTGGTGCTTGGGAGGGAAGGGGGGAATGGATCCCCTGTAGTAGTCCTCAGGGTTTATGGTTTTAGTCCGTGTATAATCCCTGATAATAACAATGGATTATAGGGAGGATTATTAGCGATTACATGACGCTAGGGACTCAATTTAGGTTGGGGGGGACCTGTAGGCGACTATGTAGGGTTTTGGGGGGGACCTATTAAGGGATATACGACAAATTTAGTCCAGGGCTCATATAGGACCTACTATAGGGATCCATTCCCCCACTCCCTCCTAAGCACCAGGGAGACAATGTGATCCCGAAAGCTGCAGGCCCTACCATGGGGATGGTTTAGGGGTTTACGGGTTTAGTGTGTAGAGGCGCTGCAGCCCGGATGCAAAAGGGTTTAGGGGTTTGGGGGTATAGGGGTTTGGGGTTTGGGGTTTAGGATTAGGGGTTTGGGGTTTAGGGTTTAGGGTTAGGAACTTAAATGATGTTACCATAATAAGGCTCCCCGGAAACTCCATGAGTTTAAATAGCCTCATACCGATAAGTACCACGGCTGCCACACCCTTGCACAAACCTGACATCCCAAGGACTTAAATCCCCCTCCCAACCCCCCCGCCCCCGCCGCAATGTAGTGCGTACCATTGCGCATTAGGTGGAATATTCGTGTCAAGGTCGCTTTCTTTGGGGGGTTTACAACCCCTGCATAACCCTAGTTTCAATTGCATTGGCCATTTGATCTTCCATTTAGTTCATTCGTAGAGTAGTAGAGGGAGGACATTATCAAGCCAAGGACCCAGGTCTTCCCTTCTACCACGAGCCGTGAGCTTGCGAAGTGCCTGCTGGGCGCTGAGCACCCTGTCTGCAGACTACAAATCTCCTCAAGCATCCAAAAATGGAACTTCCCGAAATCCCTTAGTCTCTTAGTTTCCGCAATCTGATAATGGAGTCGTTTTGGGTTGCCATGCTTTGGATCTTTTAGGGGGTCTGGGAAATGAGTTGGTGAACACGATGGTCCCGCCACAGGGGTTCAATATACTTCTGGTGATGTAAGATCAGGCGTGGCCAACAGCAGGAAAGTTTTCCATCACAACTGATGCAACTCAGGCTTGGGCTAGCGGCTAGGTTTCAGACGTACAGGGGCTCATGTAGAGCTGCAGCGCACTTTCGAATTGATGCTAGAAGGGCGCTGAAATCTGAAAAGTCATGCAATTCGACAGGCTCTGAAGGGCAACTCCGTTATTGGAAGGAATTTTAAGGGTTAGTCGGGCGGCCTCACGTTTCATTGTAGATGGCAGCTTCAGGGGCACCATTCCTCAGTGACAGACCACAGAATATTCTGAAGGATCCTAAACCCTCAGTGTTGCTTATTTACAAATCCCTATCTGCTCTCTCTACATGCTCTCTACATGGGGGCTCAGGGTAATTATTACCCAATCTTAATTGCACTTCTAACCCGATTACAGGCCCCTAAGGCCTGAGCCCCTGATATGGTTGCAAAGGAGTTGTAAGTACCAATTGTAATATTTGGGTGAGAATTACGTCACCTCCAAGCTAGCTTCATTTGAAGCCCTCACAAATTGAGCAAACAGCGGAGGAAGAAAGAGCCCACTAAGCAGCTCGGCTGCCGCTGCGATTGGGTATAGGCCTACACCCCAAACCGTAAACCCAAGTGCTCTGCAAAAGTGTGTGGTCCCAGATTGGAGGTGTGTAGATTTGGATATATGGTGTAATTAGGGTTTAGGATGCAGGATTAAGGGTTGGAGGAGGGAATATGGGAGCTTCTCAAAATTTCGCTCTAGGGGACCACTATAATCCTAACATTATCCCTAGACATCCTTCCTATTAGGATTCTTTCTGAGACAATTCCCATATTGGGTAGCGTTAGCCGACCTATCTACCTTGGACCTCTTTGTTTAGCCGCAGTTCATTAGGCCTGAAGCCCTCGCCTCGGGACCCTAAAGCTTGCCAGAAGACTTGCGGCCAGAAGCGCTTCATACATTTTAGGAGGACCCCCACCCTGTAATAGTGGTATAAGAGGAACATAAGAGGACCCTAATATAATCCTTTGTATCCCTTATAGTGACTATTACAGGGTGGGGGGTCCCCCTAACACATATTTGTGTTCATATTTATACACATTTTCATAGGTACAGACATATACATCTACATGTGGGTGGTTGTCAAAATTATGGTCCCTTTTTGGGTCCCTATTATAATACGGCACCTAATATTTAGGGTACCCAAAAAGGGACCATAATTTCGACAACCACCCATGTGTATATATGTAGAGAGACCTCAGGATGAAGTGCCCATACTAAATTTGGGGCCGGCTGTGCTTCAGGATACTGTAGATGAACGGAATTTGGATTATAGGGGATAATGCAGCGGATGAAGTAAGGGATGTACTTGTTGGGAGTAGCTTGCTTCATTGATTAGGTTACGCAAGAGTGGGGGGAGCAACTGGTGAACGGGGTCCAAGGCTTATGCCCTAAACCCTAAACCCTAAACCTTTTTCGGCTGTTGATTTTTTCCGGCCTCCGGAGCAAAGTCAACCTGCAGACGAAAGGGCTGGTGGAGTCCCGTCCGTCGTGACTGTGCGAGGGTGAAGAAGGAGACATGAGGGCAACAGCAATAAGAATGATAATTCCACCAGCGCATGCTTATTCGTTGCCTTTTCAGATTTTTTGCTGTGCAGTTTCCCACCAGATGATATCTCAACCTACAAATCGTGCCGCTTCGAGGTGCCCCCCTCATGCCTTGCTTTGGGAGGCTCCGGGAATTTGGAGTTTGGGACGTCGCAACGTGCAGTTTGTAACGTTTGTAAGGAGGACCTCTTCTTGAGGCAGATGCATATTGCCTTTTTTAGCAAGGATCCTGGCAGTTGCCCTTGTGACTGCTTTGACTTCATATTAAGGCTAAGGGTGATGCAGCAGTGATGCCCACCGGAGCAGCCAGAGTGTGACACGTTTGGAACTTTGGAGTAGCAGCACCATCTCATGTGGTCTGACCAAACAACCCACACGCCGCTGAGGACTTTGCTGGAGAAGCAGAAGCCAAAGCTCTCTAAGATGGTGCCTCACTTCCAATTGCTTTAGAATTTCTGTTGTGCATGGTAGTTTCCATTTTCTTTTCCATTATCCGCATATATAACCCCAATAATATACTACAGTAGTTTCCATTTTCGTTTCCATCGTCCCTATATAACCCAATGTGGATCCACATGCGTCAGGGATCTATGTACGCGCGCTTGTTATGCTCATGGTTCGTTGAGGCCCCATGCCTCTTCAGTAACCGCCTGGACACGCATCCTTCAGACTTGCAAATGATTAAACAGTCCACCATGCATAGGGAGGCTTCCTGACAATGAATCCCATGTTGGGGATGGTGAGGACTCTTCTATTCTGGGACTCAAGGGGAGGTTATATTTTGGAAGCTCCGATTTGTATGCTGACATCATGACATGGGAGGGTCTTTCTATTGGTGCATTTTTTAGGCCTTGCTCGCATGAGTTCATCGTGATCCTGCCTAAAGCCCTCCCACAAAATCTCCTCCATGGCAAGCTATGAGTCTACGGCTGCACAACCGGTCACCCTCCTGCGCATGTAAGCTTCGGGACCTCATGAAGCCTTTCCCAAGAGCCCCCCCACAAAGTGCCAGTGTTGAATCAGGTGAAGCGCATACTGGTTAGCGTGGGGGTTAGCCACAATGACCTGGCTGCCCACGAGAGAGAGAAGCCTCGACGGGACGCCTATTTGGGCAGCTAGTCTTCAAGCAGCTTCCATCCCCTAGTTGGGATAACAGCATATGATGATACTAACAAAACAGCACAGACGATTATTAATAGCAAGGCTAAGCATCATCAAGCTGACGTGTAGGCTTGGGCGGAACGTTCAATAGATATCGCAATCGTTAGAACGGCCAGGATCCGCAATATGATGACACATCCACCTATGCAACTTTCGCCAGCAACAGTTGAGCCCAGCATTCGCTCATGTGATAGTTTTGAAAGATCTGAAAGGACTTGAAGGCTTGGAGTTGAAAAGAAACTCATCGGCCGCAGCCCAGGCCTCTCTGAACTCAAATATCACCCGAAAAAAGGAATAACACGCCTTTCTCTGTCTGTATATATATATGCATGCATATATGTACGTATGTATATACCCTTATCCCTAGATATGTGTGTATAAGTTTATATATAACCATATGTATGTGCGTACGAATTTCACCCTAACAACTGAACCCTACAACCTATGGCCCATGCATCAACTCATTGTAAACCCTAAACCCTAAACCCTAAACCCATTGCTGCGATGCGCATGTCTAAACCCATTGCTGTAGAGGGCAGTGCAGCAGTGAAGAGCCCACAACAAACCAACAGGTTTAGGGTTTAGCGTTTAGGGTTTAGTCTGCACTCTGCATCAAGTCAAGTGGAGCCCCCCAAAAAGATTCTTGTCAGGACTTCATACGCAAGATACGGGGGGGGGGGTGAGTTATATACAGATTATATAGCCCGTAGGATGGACTCCTACAAAATGACACATGAAGCCCCCCAAAAGACCTGATAACGATGAATTACTATCGCAGCTTCAATCTCGCATGGGGTTCCTGGTCTAGGGGGAGGGGTAGATCAACATGAGGATCTTGGTTCGCCCAACCCCCAGTATAAGGACCCTATTGCTATCATAAGACTCTTATAGTCTTCCTATTGCAGGGGTTGGGCTTGCCAACATCTGCCTACACCCCACGCTCCAGACCCTAAACCCTCATTCCTAAAATCGAAACGACACACAGGTGGAGTCACCGACCCAACCTACGCCATTCCGGAAGGTCACGTCTTTATCCCTGGCTTGCAGCGACATGTACCTCTTGCAGCTGGGGCAAAACCACAGAGCCCAATACCACCGAATTAGAGAAAAAACTTAGTTGATATTGCCATCCCGTAGATGATTAAGTAAAGGGGTACTGAGCTCCCTGGGAAACAGGGGAATCTCAGCATGGAGGTGCCGCATCCTTGGACCTGGATGGGGATTGTGGGGAGCTTTTTTCTGGCTTTTAGTTGGGTGGGAACGAAGGAATGGAAAAGAACATGGAAACTACTATAATGGGTCGTATAGGGACTACTATAAGGATCCAGTCCTTCATTCCTAGCTAACCAAAGGCCCCTTTCGGGGCAATGAAAGAGAGGGATTTTTCAGAAAGTACCGAACCTGTTGCTCGAGTCGTTTGCGTACGGTTGTGTGTGCCTGTACAGCTAGTTTTTCATAGGCTGCGGCAAGCTTCTCCGGGGGCCTGGTGAATCTTCATGATTTGATATCAAGTTGAGTAAGTTAAGTGTGACAGGGAAGTCACTGAGCCTCTTTCGCTGGTATTCTGTGCAAACAAAGGTAGATGGCGTACCCAGCGTCTATGTCTCCAGATGCCCTTGCATCCATCCGAAAGACGGAAAACGCCTGAGAGTGCTGACCGAGCGCCCTGCTGGAATGCGCCCAGAAGAGTGGGAGGAGCTACAGTCTCGACCCTTTGGGGAAATCATCTTTTCTGGCAAAGGCCAAGCCATACCTGAGACCATTGCGGCTGGCGACCTGGATGGTGACCGCTACTTTGTTTGCTGGAACCCCCTCATCGTTACAGCGGTGCGCCCGCCACAGGAGGAAGACGAGGTTGCTGCTGCATTCTCATCAGAACCGCCAACAGAGAAGGCTAGTCAAAAGACCCAGGAATGCGACCCTGCTGCATGGCTGGCACGGGCACAGGCGCATATGCTTAAGCCTGAGACTCTTCATGAAGGGCACAAAATTGGCAAGCTATACAATGCAGCGGAGGCGGTTGCAGATAAGTCCGACCTCGGGATCCGTGATCCTGACGCTCAGGCTTTGTTCAAGGCGTATGCCCAAGCCATCGACCAAGGAAAACACGGAGGAGGGGTACACATCCCTGATCACTTGAAGAGCCGCTTTCGGCTGTGAGCCTGCTATCGCTGCATAGGCCTTGACTGCTTTGAGGAGCTTAGGTCCAAGATGAGATCGTGATATCTCTAAGCGAGACGTGCCGTGATTGAGGGTTGTACTGTATAAGTAAAACAGCTGAATCACAACACGCATATGCTGGAACAATGTGATACTAGAATGCAGCAGGGGGGAGTGTTTTGAATGTATGCTCGCATCGGGGTGTCCAAAAAAAATGTGATCCCTGTTTGAGAGCCTTATGATAACGACTAGAGTATTTTGTGGATATGCCAACCCCCTACGCTGTCTGCCATACTCACGTCGTACTCATTATGCACGGCCCATTAATAGTAATCACGAGGCGGGGTTATCATTTCGTGCCCCCTATTTTGGGGAACTCCCAAATCCCCGCTACCAGCACAAGGAAATCTGACAAAAGGCGCCCGATCATATGGGTTTTTCCCAAGATGATACCTATATAGTCCCTAAATGTCCCTAATAAGCACCTCGCCAGAATAACATTCTAATAGCCCTAACCCCAAAATATTCCTGGGTCCCTAGGTGACCCTGTTTTGGGACACTTCTGTATGACTAACGAAAAATCCCAATGTCTGCTGCAGCAGCTCCTAGAGCTCTCGAATTTTAACGGCGGGTGGGCGGGGGGCAAGGAGAGGGGGGGGGTTTAGCGTTTAGGGGTTTAGGGTTCAGGGTTGAGGGTTTAGGGGTTTAGGGTCTAGCCCCAACCCCCAAAATAGGCCCCCATCATAGGCATGTGACAGATAGGGTTGAAATTTTATGGGGAGGCCTCCTAAAAAAGCTTATCAAATTTGCGGTGTTTGGCCAATGGCGGTCGTGCAGGGAGCTTTTTGGCAAACAGACACGTAGTTGAGACTGCTCATAGCTTGAAACCGTGTACATCGATTTCGTTTACCAATTTGCTCTAAGCCCCATGCAAGGATGCGCGAGTGTAGCCATAAAACCTACACGCTGGAACAGCAGACGCTTCCTGAAGCTCCTCCAAGCTGAAGCCTTCGTTCTTTAAAACCTAAACCTAAAACCCGACACCCGGCCTGTGTGGCTGGATGGCTTCACATGCCTAAGCCTTGGGCAAGCGAACCTTACGCAAGAATTATTGGGTCCTGCAGGAGTAGCGAAAGAATAGGAGTGGGCTCCCACACCATAGGGGTATTGAATGATCAGCGGAAATCGAAGCCTGGTCTGAACTAGCGCAGAGCCTGTTTCCGGACCATGAACAGGCCAAAAGTGCACGCTGTGTGCGGCACAGTTGTAAAATCACGGAGCATAGCTCCCAAGGTGGCAAGGGCTTGCCTGCAAAGCTTCTTCTATACTCTGATTGGCATACTTTGTCTGTTTTCTTGTAGCAGCATAGAGATAGCCAGTAGTTGTACAGTGGAATGGCATTATTCAATTGTTCCATGTGACTGCAACTTTTGCCCGCTTCTCTGACAGACAGACTCGTCCAGCAAAGAAAGCGATGTGAAAGAGAGGGATTTGACGGCATGAGAGGCTTTTTGGGGCCTGTCAGCTTATTGTAAGGTTGTCGCTTTGAATATGGCCACTGACGACATCAGCATGCGAAGGAAAGCCCTGCGCAAAAGACATGCTTGTTTCTTTGGTCATTCCCCCTTACGTTAACAGTTACCGCAAAAGGATATAAAGCCCACTTCTCAAAGCCCTCTGAGGACAGTTACTGTGAGGGGGAAGTACCTAACTTGTTTGTTCAGCCGTCACCTGGGCAAGGAGTCTCTCCTCCCTAGCGGCGGATGGGGAGCAACCACCCCTCGACCCCATGCATCACCCCTAAAAGTATGCGCTGGTTAGGGCGACGCCCAGCAATGGTGGTGTAGAAGAAACAGACGCTTGCGGTGAGTTAGTGGGTAGCAGCCTAACCAAAATTCTGCTGCCTAAGCAGGTGCAATCTTCCTCCAGTCTCACTTGGCAGCGGGCGGGGGCGGGCTGGGGGTGGGGGTGGTTTATAGTCCCCCTTGAGTAAATACAAACATCGGTATATGGGGATCTTATTGCAACATACCCAAAGCCATATTCTATTTACTGAAGGGGGACTAGACATTCCTGACTGTTTAAGATGCAGTTTTGTGTGTATTGGGCTACAGCTCCTAGCTGTGGCCTGTTGCTTTGTACAGCTCAAGCTCACGGGAGGTGCTCAAATTTCCCTGCATAATCCTTATGGCATCGCAGGTGATGACCACGCAGCGCAAAGACAGGATGTCTCTCCCCAACTCAAACTTGGGGGTTCCTTCTGATGGTTGCTGCAAATGCTTTGTGACTTGGTGTACCTGCAGCGATTGTGGCGGTTAAAGTGATACAAGTACCTCTTTTCAGGACCCCAATCTAGTCCGGCCCCCGAATATTTACTGCCTTAGCTTTTACAAGCTTTCAGTTGTAGCTGAACTAGAAGGATGCGAACCGTCCGCGTCATGGCTCGCAGCAAGGGTCAATGAAACTCAGCAACAGTTCTGTTGCTCTTGCAGTCGCCCTCCTGGGGCGTGGCGCGCACACGCCGTAGTCGTTTACAAAAGAGGTGTTCTCCACCCTTTTTACCCCTTATCACTAGAAACCGAGGTCAGCAAAAGGCTTTTGATGGCATTTTCTGTGTTGGACACTTGGGGTTGTACTTCAGCTGGTCCTGGGACCATAATCTAAGTTGCAAGTTTGAATCGCTGCCCTGGGGATCCAAGTCTACAAATAACACAAAAACAACCATGACTATACTACCCATTCTGGGCCCTAAAGTCTACAAATCATACCCTCCCTAAACTTTTTTTGGATCCCTAAGGCTAGATAGTTGGGGCACCCTTTGCATTGCTCGTTGGTGTGAGGGAGTGTAGGTCCTCAAGAGCCATGGGGGCCGGTCAGTGCTCTACGAGTCGGAGCCTCGATCTATATGCTTTTATAATATAGGGTTTAGGGTTTAAGGGTTTAGGGTTTAGCGTTCATTGCATATGATTTTATAATATAGTAGCTTCCATTTCCTTTTCCATTATCCCTATATAACCCGAATATAACCCCAACATATACCCCTATAATCCCTATAGTAGTTTCCATTTTCTTTTCCATTATCCCCTACTCTTATAACCATTATCCCTAAATAACTCCAATATTATAACCCTATATAATCCCTATAGAACCCCTATAGTCCCTACAGTTTCCGTTTTCTTCTCCATTATCCCAATATAACCCCAAAATTATCCCAACATTCTATCTACTTAAGGGGATCACATAAGGCTCGGCATTGCGTTTTTGGGGGCTTCGAGGTGTAGGGATTTAGAACTTTCCCTAAATAGGGGGGACCCCAATGTAGACCCCAAAATACTAGTATGGGGACCTTAAAATGGTACCCCTAATTTTCGGAAACCCCCATTTTGGATTTTGGAATTTAGGGCTTTGGGGCTGCAGAGATTAAAGGATTTCGGGCTTTAGGCTTTCAAGGTGGGCAAGGCCGAGGTAGGGGGGACGGCTGAGGCCTGAAGCTCGTGCTTCCAAAAAAAGGTTTTCAGACTGGTCAGACAAGGTATACATTGGGTACTGCCCCCCCCCCCAGTAACAGTCTATATTAGGGGTCCAATTAAGGGCTATATATAACCAT
>CAJNIZ010047655.1:0-18508 GCA_905231905.1 Symbiodinium pilosum | reverse complement strand
CCAGCTGTTACTGAGGGGGGGGGGCAGTACCCAAGGTATACATGTCGGCCAGGATGCATGGGGCTAGCTCAGGAGAGCCTCTTGCTTTTCACGCTGCTCTTCAGTCTGGCGCGCCCTCCAATTGGATGCTAAGTGGGGGCACGGACACATGGCAGAGTAAACCCTCAAGCTGAACCCTAAACCCGAAACTCTTTAGGATTTAGGGTTTAGGGTCCTGAGCCAACGAGCTGAGGTCACTGCGATTGCCCGAAAGGGGGACTTGACAACGCCTCGGTGGTAGAGGCATTTCTGATGTAAAAGCCTGAAGAAGCATGGCTTGCAAGCATTGGGGGTCTCCTAGATAGGAGCTCCTACAATCAGGCTTATAACATTTTGGTGTAAAGTACGTTTCAGACTTGTTAATCCACTGGTGTCTTAGAACAGTCCCTCCAACTTTGTCATTAGCATACAGTATGCCATTTCAGGCCCGTCCAGTATGGTGCAGGGTTTCCGGTGTAGGTTCTAGTTGGAAAGCGAAAGTACAGCTTCAAGGTCTCAACGCGGCCACTGAGGGGTCTTGCCTGGATGAGTGGATGCAGTCTAGATACAACAAACAAATTTCAAGGCTACCTCAAGTCGTGATGAAAATGTGCCATCATTGCCACGGGTGAGATGTGAGGATCACTGGTTTCTCTGCCAACGACGATTGAGTTGAATTATGACGGGGCGACCCCACTAAGGAGTTTCTTGCTAGTTCATTCAAGGTTTGACATGCCGAAGAACTGGTCAGGGAGGTAGCACCGGCGGCATGTCAAGTTTGTCGTATGAGGCACCTTCTGCGGGATGACTAAAGGCCCTATACACGTTCCACTTCTTATGATTTTCGCCGCGCCAGGGCCCATGACAAGGGGTTTACATGTGCTTCTCATGTGGTGGCTAAACATTTGGACGGAGTTTGAAGTTCGCCACGGTCAAGCACGCGAAGGGGAGATTTAATTTGTTTGTCATTGTCGAGTGGAAGCTGTTCTGGTGGTCGGTGTCATTGCTGCAGTGTCAATCAGTGTTCTCACACCCCTTGCCAGGACATTGGAATCCTTGTTTTTTAAGAGTTTGCGCGTTGGCCTGTGTTGTATTGGCATTACATTGTGTGCTGCTCCAGGGTCTCGTATCATGGACCCCTAGCCCTAACCAACCTCGTGATACTAGCTGCTTAGGCTCTCCCTTCATAACGGTAATGTAGCGTGAATCAAGGCTCATGAGCTAAGCAGGAACCCTAAGAAGCGGGGACCGGTAGGCGTGGTTAGGAGAAGCCATGAGTATCAAGTTCGTGCGGGCGACTTGCAGACATACCAGCCTCATGTCTCATGTCGCCATTGAAGGTAAACGCCAAGGAAATTCCTGACGGTAAACCCTTAACCTAGGGCAGTGCACCCCGCCGTATAACAGATCCCCCAATATTGCAGTTTTCGTATTTCTACCTTGAATAAGAGTCCCATGATTATGTGTGTACGGTGGGGGCGCCATCCGCTAAACCCTTAAACCCCGGACTCTAAAAGCGTTACCGTGCAAGTTGTGTAGGACCGCCTCAATCCTTCCGCGAAGGCACAAAACGGGGGATGGAAAGAGGGTGTGGTTTAGGGCTTGGTCAAGCGGCAGAAAGCCCTGGCTGAAGGAATAAAATGTTGTATTCTCACGGAGTAGCTAAGCAGGTGCTACGAGTAAGGAGTTCCCTATTGGCCACAAGAGAGGTAAACAACCAGGATTTGTGCTGGCAGTCGGCCGCTTCTCGGTCTTTAATTGTTGGAACTCGGCCGTGATCCTCGATTTGGAAGTTTTGAACCATGTTTTTTTTGGCTTGGGGTTTAGGGTTTCGCGAAATTATTTCGCATTCAAGCTTGGGCGTCCTTCTGGGATCATGTTGAGGCAACAACCCCTATATAACCCCAATATTATGGTCGTTTCCATTTTCTTTTCCATTATCCCAATATAACCCCAATATATACCCTATAATACCTATATATAACCCCAAGTTATACACTATAATACCTATATATATATATATACCCAATATATACCCCATAATACTTATATATAAGCCCTATAGTCTGGCCTATAGTCCCTGCAGTTTCTTTTGGATGGCATGCAGAGCCCGGCTCTGCCATGGAACTGTGGTTCGATGTCAAGAATTCAATGGTCGCCTCTGGACCCGAAATTTGGAGGTCTATACAGTCTATGGGGTTTATACTGATTATACCGTTGGGTTTCTAGGGTTTCTAGCGGATTTATACTTGTTGAAGGATTTCCGAGATTCCCTACATGCCAAATCTAAGCCCGCGTCTAAGCCCGGTAAACCCAAAGCTCTGGAACCCTTGAACCCTTAAACCCATAAACCCTAGACCCCTAAACCAAAAACCCTGCTTCAAAACGGTCGAAAAGAGCGCTAAGACATAACTAGACCCTAAATCCTTGCGCCCTAGAACCCTAAACCCTGGAATCCCAAACAAGCCTCAAGCCATTAAGCCCCAGTGACTCGTAGATGGCTTTAACCAACCCCTTTCATGGGACCTAGGCTGAGCCCCTACATATCCCTATGAACCCTTTAAAGGGACCTAAGCGAAGCCCCTACATATCTTTATAAACCTCTTAGAAGCACCTAAGCCAAGCCCTACATATCCCTATAAACCTTTTTAAAGAGACCCAACCGAAGCCATTTGCGTTGAAGGTGCTGGCCTCCCTTGGCCCGGCGTATGTCTTCGAGGATGGAGCACGTTACAGCCACTGGCTCAGAAGTTCTATGGTGAGGCTATATAAGGTGAGGAAGGGTTGAGGGCATTTAGGGTATGGGGCTATATCGGGTTATGTGGGGTTTAGGGTACACAGCTATATGGGGTTCTGTAGGGTTCTAAATCGGGTTCCTTATAGCATTGCCTTGAACTCCCCTCCTTAATGGAAACACCTAGATCCCCTACCCATTGAGAAACATTACCTTCACAGGATTCTTAGTAGGGACCCAGGTTGGGTTCCATGCTAGCTTACTGGTTGCTAGTAAGGAATAAGGGAATAGAATCACTATATAACCCCTTTATAATCTATTCCCTCATTCCCTACTAACCATAAACCTTAAGCCCTAAACCCTGCCTATATAATATATTCCCTTACTGCCTACTAACCACGAACCCAAAGTAAGTTGGGAGAGGCTGGGGGCCCTAAAGTGACTCAGGTGGACAGTGGCAAGGTGGCATGAGACATGGTCACTTGGCAGCAACCACTTGAAATAGCAAAACGGTGATGATGGGAATGGTAATGGTGCTGGTAATAGTAAAAGTAGTACTTATAGGTATTGTGATTGCAATGGTAAGACTAGCACTAGCAGCAGGTGGCGGCAGTGGCAGTGGCGGTGGCGGGGGCGGCGGCGCCGGCGGCGGCGGCGGCGGTGGTGGTGGTGGTACTAGTCATGGTAATAGCCGCCTCCCCCTACAAATCCCAAGCGAAAATCGACCCCAAAAGCCTAAAGATTTTCACTGCTTGAGAGGACCATGCGAAGCGTCATATAGCCTGAGAAGTGAGGTTTTGGGCTCAAGGTGTTGGATCTGCGGGTAGGATCTCAAAGGTAATGCAGCTACGGCTCTTCCCTAGCAAGCCCAATACCCCATGATTTAGGATATATTCCGTAGTTAAGGGGTATTGGGCTCCCCAGCAACAAATTGAAGCAAGCCAGCATATTCTGCAGTACCTTCTGTGTCTTGCAAGATATTGTGCCTGCTGCAACTAGGTAGTGAGGAGAGCGTTGGTTTTGGCTTTCAATTCAGCATTCATCCCACAAAGGGTCGCGCCACAAACCCAAATAGTTTGTTTGTACCATTTACCCGAGGGGCCCTTGAACACCGAACCCTATGATCCTAAACACCCATACACGGGTCGACACATGAAAGCTCAGGTTTTGGAATCCATGTTGAAGTGGATGGTTCCACCTACGAAGGCTTTCTGCCTGTTCAAGAGTTTAACAGCACGAAGGAGGAAATTAAGGTACCGTCGCCGTTGGGTATCATCATGGTTTCTGGGACTCCCAGATTGCCTGAACCCTAAACCCCCTGGGCCCAAATCCTTGCTGGCAGTGTCAATGTACGGACTGTTGCAGACGGGAAAGGGGGATCAAACAGCAGCTGCTCCATAAGGGGTTCTTGTTCGAGGGTCCCGAAACCTAGGACTCTAGTACTTGTAGGATTCTAAAATGCCTGCAACAACCATGAGCCCACAATCCTGAGCTGGCCGTTGCTGACTTCACGATGGCGGCTGCCATTAGGTAGACTTGAGGCATGAACGGTACCAATAACAGTAGCAGCTTTAGCAAGAGTACTAGTATTAGCAATGGTTGAAGGTGCTGAGCTATTGTACTAAGCAGTTTAGCCGTATAATGTTTAGTGTTATACCATTAGAGTAGGATAGCATGAAGGTATCGCATAATTTTATTGGTAGGCTGAGGTCTAGGGCTTCGGTTGTGGGTGTGGAATCAAGATGTCGGACTTTCTCAAAGGAAGGGAGAGTTGGGCACCCAGTCGAAGACCCTAAACCATAATCCCCAAACCTTATAGCACTTTAAAGACAAGTATGCAGTTATAGAGATGATATCAGGAAGATGCCGGCCCCGTTGAAAGTTAAAAAAGTGGTGGTTTCGAGAAAGTCCTTTATAACTGCAGCAGGCGTTGGTACAACTCTGATGTGGCTAGGGCAGCAAAGCATTACTTAGAAGGCCTTTGCCGTATGATTGATTTCCCCAAACAGGCTAAAGTCCCCAAAGAGCCTGAACCTCCAGCTGGTTCGTACCATCCTTTTGGAGCGCTGCCACATTCAGGAAAGCCTTACCTCAGTTTCATCGGAAGCCATGAGTGAAATAGAGGGTAGGAGCTTATCTCACCAGTTGAGAGTACAGAAGTCATGAACCTCCAAGCACCAACACCTAAGCCTTGAAGGCCACTGGCAGGACGACAAGGCACAATGATTTATTTCCTATCGGGGTGGGTTGGGACGGATTAGGTTTTGTTTTTAAGGACAGGCCCCTCAGGGTTGTTTGATGCAAGTCAGGGGAGGAGCTCCAACATATGCTCCTCTATGATGACCCTCCCCACATGCACTAGCAGATAGCAACTCCACAAAGCGCGATCTGTCAAGTTCTGAAGGCTGGGCCTGTTTTTTGGATCCCCATATAGGGTCATATAGATAGTGTATAGATAGATAGAGGTGTTTTTCAACCTCCCTTCCGAGCTTGAAGCTGAACTGGGGATGTTGTTGTCCCGTAGGTATTTGCGAAACTTCAGCTTTGTGAGCCTGAGATTCAAAGACTGAGCCGCGTGTCGCATCTTGCGGTATTTTTAGTATTTTAAAGTGGTAGGATAGGGTTCTAGCGGTAACCCTGATTTTGGGAAACCAGAACCCCTATAAATCCCTATATCACCCCTACAAACCCCTTTAGAGGTACCCCCAGGTTTTGGGAAACCCCGATGATAGTGCAGTATCCTCGCATAATGGTAAGTTTCGCAAAATATAGGGGTTACCCTAATATAGACACCAAAAATACTATAGTCCTTAGTAAGGGGACCCCGAAATAGTACCCCCCCAAGTCTTGGGAAATTCCCATTTGAGGATATGCGGGTCTTCAGCATTTCCAAGATCCTTAGCTCAAGGCCTTCCTAAAATCCCAAGCGCGGGTGTTAGGGGTTTTAACAGGGCTTTAGGGCTTTGCGGTACAGAGCTTAGGGTTTTAGGGTTTAGGGCTTAGGATTTTAGGATTTTAGGGGTTAGTGTCAAGAACTCAACCTGGTTCAGGCACACGGGAGCGGACGGCTGCAGCACGCAGACGGCGCCTCCTACGAGGGCCAATGGCAGGGAAGCATGAAGCCTCTTGCTCTGCAGTGGGGATTCTATAGGGTCTAAGGTTTAGTGGTGGTTACGCTCCTGGAAACTAACAAGGAAACCCAAAAGGGGCCCTATAAAGACTACAGTCCCTCTAAAATGGGGCTATATGGGTTTCCATGTTAGTTTGGGGGAGTGTATAGGGTATTTGGATTTTCCCTGTCAGGGCTAGACAAGGATTTGGAAAAAAGAAATGGAAGCTATTATTTAGGGTTTGCGGTTTTGGGATTACCGTTTGGGGTTTCGAGTTTAATCACAGGAGTCGACAAGCAGATCTATGCCAAATTTCACCTGAAACGTTTTGTTTCACATACTTGTATTGTGCTAGCCTAAGGGAAACCTTAGCATGCTTTTTGCGAGTCGGGTCTAACAGCCCTGCAGCATCAGATTGCAAGGTTTATGAGCTTCTCTTACCACAAGATGTGCGGAGTGTTCTCAAAGGCCCTGAGCAAAAACGCTTTCAGGCCTGTTGCTCGAAGGTGTGCGCCAAGATGTTTACATGACCCTCCTACAAAAATACGCATGGAACCCACATGCACGCCCTTTGTGGGGGTTTCAGGTGGGTTTTGAGAAGTTGGGATGCTTTCTTGACATAGTACAGCTACTATCCTGGACAACCACTATTTGTGGGATGGTAGGCCATATAACCCATAGTGCTAAGAACACTTAGGAAGTCAAGAGGGCCTTCAGTAAGGGTAAGCTTTCGACCTTGCAGCTAAGTAGGCCCGTCACAGGATTGTTCAAACTGTTTGGGCAAGGCCCGGTAGCTGCCAAAAGGCAATCATAGGTGTTCAGCTTGAATCCAGCTTGATCTCCTAAGCCCAAAACCCCATACCGTATGATGTAGGTCCTCCAGTGGTAGACCCCAAACCTCTCAGGGCTCTTGAATCCAGCGCTCTCCATATCTTGTCTTCGAAAAGAGCTCTACCTGATTTGGTTTCTCTACATAACAAAAACCTGCTCATGCGACAGGGAGTGAAAACAGCAGCTTCCATTTGAGGTGCTCAAGGCCACTCTAGCATCCGACGGCACGGCATCACCAGCATAAGCACGCGAGGAAGTTCTTACATATTTTGAGCACGACTTCTTGCGACTCAGGGCTGATTGGTGGGTCTCAAGCAAATATCCTTTAGTGAGTGTGGAGATTGCCTTGTCTTGAAGTGTCAAGCTAGGTGTCACATTGCGAATCGTGCGTTCGCGACCGGAAATGCAAGACATGTGGAACAGTCCCACATGCATAAGGATTCCTCAAATCCCCAAAAATCGCAGCAAGGAACAGAAAAATAAATTCCTTCGCTCACCTCCATCTCCAGCTGCCCCCTGCATGACCTCATTTCCTACACACTGCGCGAGCTGGAACTCCCAAGACTTGAACTTTAAGGGCCATGCATGAACCCTAGAGCCCAATCCCTGCCACGTAGCAGTTTGTGAAGTGAAGAAGATTATTCACTCGAAGCTTGACTGGATTTCGAGCATGCCCCAAACCCCTGTTCCAGTTCTTTGGTGGGGGAATACTAAGTGAAAAGGGCACCTCTATTTAGGGAACCCCCCCTATGTTGGAGTGCCGCTCAGGCATGGAGAGGGCACGTACGTGCATAGCGACGGGTCCAGGCCGGAATCATCCAGAATTTTCTAGTTTAGGGTTTGTAGGGTTCGAGTTAAGAGCATAGGGTTTAGGTTAGGTAGGGTCTACCAGGTGTAGTGATTGGCGATTCAGAAGCCCCAAGCGTATCTTGGCACTCAAAAGCAAGCTTAGCCCGCACCCCTTGCAAGCCCATCTTGGGACTCAAAAACTCTGCGGGCAAGCTGCCCGCACCCTTTACAAACCCATCTTAGGACTCAAAATCACTGCGGGCACGCTGCCGGCACCCCTTGCGAGCCCATCTAACGACTCAAAAGCCCTGCCGGCAAGCTGCCCGCACAATTTACAAACCCATTTGAAGACTCAACCCTGCGGGCACGCTGCCCGCACCCCTTACAAGCCCATCTAAAGACTCAAAAGCCTTGTGGGCACGCGTCCCGCGCCCCTTACAAGCCCACCGGGACTCAAAAGCCCTGCGGGCAAGCTGCCCGCGCCCCTTGCAAGCCCATCTTGGCACTCAAAAAGCCCTGCCTGTCACCCCTCGCAAGCTCCTAAAGGGATTCAAAAGCCCTGCGGGCAAGCTGCCCGCACCCTTTGCAAATCCATCTTAGTGCTCGCGGGCGCGCTGCCCGAACCCCTTGCAAGCCCATCTAAGGACTGCCCGCACAACGTGCAAACCCATCTTAGAACTCACAAACCTTGCGGGCACGCTGCCCGCACAAGCCCATCTAGAGACTCAAAAGCCCAACGGCACGCTGCCCGCACCCCTTACAAGCCCATGTAAAGACTCAAAGCCCTGCGGTGCAAGCCCATTTTTGGACTCAAAACCTTGCCCGTATCCATTACAAGCTCTTCTTGGGATTCAAAAGCCCGGCGGGCAAGCTGCCTGCACCCTTTACAAACCCATCTTAGGACTCAAAAGCCCTGCGGGCAAGCTGCCCGCGCCCCTTACAAGCCCATCTAAGGACTCAAAAACCTTGCGGGCACGCTGCCCGCGCATTACAAGCCCATCGCAAACCCATTTTGGGACTGTCCGTGCTTTTACAGCCCATCGGGACTCAAAAGCCCTGTGGGCAAGCTCCGCGCGCCCCCTACAAGCTTGGGATTCAAAAGCACTGTGGGCAAGCTGCCCGCACCCTTTACAAACCCATCTTAGGACTTAAAAGCCTTTCAGGCAAGCTGCCCGCACCCCTTACAAACCCATCTAAGGATTCAAAAGCCTTGCGGGCAAGCTGTCTGCGCCCCTTGCAATCCCATCTTGGGACTCAAAAGCCCCGCGAGCACGCGCCCTGCGGGCACGCTGACAGGACCACTTGCAAGCCCATCGGGACTCAAAAGCCTTTCGGGCAAGCTGCTCGCACCCTTTACAAGCCCATCTAAGGATTCAAAAGCCCTGCGGCAAGTTGCCTAGAAGCCAATCTAAGGACTCAAAAGCCCTGCGAGCAAGCTACCCGCGCCCCTTGCAAGCCCATCATTCTTTACAAGCTCATCTTGGGATTCAAAAGCCCTGCGAGCAAGCTGCCCGCACCCTTTGCCTTTGCAAACCCATCTGCGGACTCAAAAGCTCTGCGGGCAAGCTGCCCGCGCCGCTTGCAAGCCCATCTAAGGACTCAAAAGCCCTGCGGGCAAGCTGCTCGGGATTCAAAAGCCCTGTGAGCAAGCTGCCCGCAACCTGTACAAGCCCATCTAAGGATTCAAAAGCCCTTCGGGCGCGCTGCCCGCACTCAAAAGCCCTGCGGGCACGCTGCCCGCGCCCCGTACAAGCCCATCTAAGGACTCAAAAGCCCTGCGGTCACGCTGCCCGCACCCTCTACAAGCCCATCAAAAGACTCAAAAACCCTGCGGGCAAGCTGCCCACGCCCTTTGCAAGCCCATTTTGGGATTCAAAAGCCCTGCCCGCATCCCTTATAATACAAGCTCATATTGGGATTCAAAAGCCCTGCGGTCAAGCTGCCACACACTTTACAAACCCATCAAAGGCCTGCGGGCACGCTGCCCGCGCCGCTTACAAGCCTCATCGTAAGTTTATCTTGCGACCTCCGGCACCTCTTACAAGCCCATCTTGGGCCTCAAAAGCCTTGCCAAATCCCTTACAAGCTCATCTCTGGATGCAAAAGCCCTGCAGGCAAGCTGCCCGCACCTCTTACAAGCCCATCTTGGGACTCAAAAGCTCTGCGGGCAAGCTGCCCGCACCCTTTACCATCTAACGACTCAAAAGCCCTGCGGGCACGCTGCCCGCACCTCTTACAAGCCCATCTTGGGACTCAAAAGCCCTGCGGGCAAGCTGCCCGCACCCTTGCAAGCGTACCTTGGAACTGAAAAGACCTGCACGCAACTTTCACCCCTTACAAGCCCGTTTGGCAAGTCAAAACCCTCGCGGGCAAGTTGCACGCACACCTTACAAGCGCAGTTTGGGACTCGAAAGCCCTTTGGGTAAGTTGCCTGTGCTGCAAAGATGCATATCTTTGTATTTAAACGCCGCGCAGACAAATTTCCCATCTCATTTTTAAAAAGCCAGCGGGCAAGGTGCCCAACCCCCTATAGTCCTCATAGGCCCCTGACAAGTTCATGTCGGGACCTGAAGCTCCTGGGCAAGCTGCCCAGAACGACATTACAGTGCCATCTTGTCCAAGAGCCGTGCTGGAAAGTTGCCCGCACCCTTGATGCGCCCATCTTGGGACTCGAAGGCCTTGCGAGCAAGCTGCCCACACTCCTGGTAAGCCTATCCCAAACCAAAAGCCTGCGGGTAAGCGGCGCAGCGCCTCCCTTACAAGAAAAAACCTTGAGGGCAAGCTGCTCGCACTGCTTGCAAGCCAATGTTGAAATCAGACGCCCTGTGGACAAGCTGCCCGCACCCAGAAGCGCACTTTGGGTTTCAAGAATGTTGAGAATTCGAAATCACCGTTTGCAGTCATGTGGCTGTCGAAGTTTTCTATCTGCAGTGTAGCAAAAGAATGAGGGAATGCATACTTAGACTGGCCGACTCCCCCCCCCTAATCCCCAAGAACACGTCCTAGTGTATTCGCTGTCCTAAAGCCCTTTAGTTCAGGATTCCAACGCGCGTAGTAGGCGGTGTAATGAGGAGACTTTCGATCAATAATGTTTCAGTTTAACATACGTTTCGTTTCTCCAAGCTATAGAAGCCTCTGATGCAGTATAAGATGCACACCACCACCTCTATAGATAAATTTGGAATCCCAGATCTTAAATCCCTGCGTCACAAAGTGGCTTCTGGAGGTATAGCGGCCTTTGGAAAAACGACCTCCAGAACGGTGAGGGCACTGAGGCGGGTCCAGGGTTTCAAGGCTTAGGTTTTTGGGGTCAGGAGGTACAGGCAGGGCTCGCGCAGCGGGCGTTCGCCGATTTTGGGCTTCGGAGCAGAAAGCGAACGGCCAAGGTGTTTGGCTCAGAACGCCAGTGTTTTTGATGCGTATTGTGGGGTGCAGAGGTTCTGGATTCAGAGGGGTTTGCACCCGGCACATCGGAGAGTCTTGGTTCACAAGGTTGTGTTTGAGATCAAAAATCTTGCCCCGACGACCTTGCACCTGACAAGGCTCCCCTTCATAGTCAGTTTGGAGGCGCAGCGTCTCGAAGAAAAGCATCCAAAACTGCATCTTCAAATTTCCAGGATTGCATTCCCAAGGGAACAGAACTAATCTTCTTACGCTTATGGAACCGTTGGTGCGTTTGTTGAGTTCTCTTCTAATACAGTCGTACAGGAATCCACTCTCCTGCCCCTGGACCAATTAAGATTACGTACTCCAACTCCGACTTGGGATTTCCCATTATGACAAGCCTACACCCTTGATTCTCCATAAGGTTCCAATATTCCCCTGGGTTCCTCCATGGTAACAGAAACATACCAGACCTAAAGCCAAAACCCTAAACCCCTAAACCCTAACCCTCACAGAGTCCAAGTAAACCTTGGCCAAGCAGGTGTGGTCAGATGCGGCAGCGTACACAGGCACCGCCGCAAGAACTGGCTTGGATAAAATAGATGGGACTCACAGGGGCCCGAGAGGCTCTAGGGCACGTGAATTACACAGGAATTCTGCCCCCTACCAAGAATTCTATATGGGTAATCTGGAGGAAGTCTTCTAAAACTACTTTGGGCAGTGGCCCCCAAATTTTGTACTTAGGTTCGCCTTCCGTTTGCTAAGCCCAGGGAGAGAGTTGAAGGTTGGGTGCTAAGGCAGGAATGCAAGGGGCAACATAGGGACAATGGAAAAGAAGATGGAAACCACTATTCGAGCTATAGTCTAAACTCCTTAAAAGGGGGCTATGTTATGTAGGGGATTACTATCGGGGGTATTAAGGGGGATACTAGGAGGTTAGATTATGGATCATATTATAATAGGGTGTATATTCGGGTCATAGTAGGGAATAAAGGTTTTGCAGAAATTCAACAATTTTTTTCTCACAGCCAGAATGGCGTGCCATGTCAGTCAGTTACCCCTCAATTTTCTTCTTGTTGTCGAAGACGAGTTAGGCAGTCAAACATGGCAAAATATCCGCTCCTACTGCATCATGGACTCTCTGCTCAAAAGATCTTAGGTGAGGCTAACACCTAGATACACCTAGTACTTGGTTCCGTGACTTGCAGAGTAGACAAACCCTCAGAGCGTTCGAGAAAGCAGGTGGGCCAGCACGAATTCTGAATCCCATTGTGCCCATCATTGAGTGCCATGCTCATGGTGCAGAGATTCTCCTGCAACGTGACAGTGGCAAGTATGTTACCCCGAACCCCGAACCTTATGAACCCAGCAGACCCTAAACCCCCACATACACCGCCCAAGTGCAGGACAGTACCTCAACGGCCGTAAGAACGGCTGGGGCAACTGGGTCCTTGTCAGGAACCTTTTTACCTATGTGGGGTATGAGGATTCTGTTTTCTTCCAAGGGTTGCAGGAACCAAGATATACACCTGTATGGGCGACTCAGCATTTCGGCGTCCAAATGGCCGTAAACCGTAAAACTGGGGCTGATTTCTTTGAAGGCACTTGGGACTAAGGCAAGTACACGTGGCCAAACGGATCCTTTTTCGAGGGTGACTTCATGGACAATGCGCCTGGGCTGCCAGACTTTTTTCTTAGGATTATATTGAGCAAATCGCAGCAAGCCTCATTGACTTCGCAAATGGCGTATACAGAAATTACCCCAAATTAGCTTAAGATCAGGCAAGCCTTGAATCGTGAGGCTTAAGCTGGGTTGCTGTTAAGGGACATTATTCTACAAGCACATATCACTTGACACAGATCCGCATTATGGTAAGTTAACCCCACATAGAACACCATTTTTCCATTAACTACATCGTCGATTTTCCGCTTGATGCACAATTATGGTATATTGAATGTAAGCCCGTTTATGGTAAGCCTAAACCAAGGAGAATCCAAACCTCTAAACCTTAGACACCCAACCCTTTAACCCTAAAACCTGACGCTCTCGGCGAGGATTTTCCGACCCCAAACGCTGCCAAAGAAGCATGAGAATCTTAAATCCCACTTGAACCTTGGGCCCTAAACTAAGGCTAAACCCCAAACCCCAATTGAACCTTCGGCACTAAACCCTAACCCCTAAACCAAGGATATTCATGGCCATGGTACCTATACCTGGCCGGATGGCTGCGTCTATGAAGGCCATAGTTGAGAAGTGCAGCTTATAGAGGCTTTAGGGTTTGGGGTTCAAGGGGATTTAGGACTTGATGTTTAGGGCTTGGGCTTTTTGGATGTGGGATTTAAGTTTTGCGGGTGTTTTTCCAGAAGGGAAGGGCCGCATATGGCGTTTCAGGGCTTGGGGTTTAGGGGTTTGGGGTTTGTCTATTTTCTCCCCGATTTCAGGGTTTCAGTTATTGGGGTTTTGTTTTTTGATTTGGTGTTGTTTGGGGATGCAGTCTTGAGGGTCCTGCTCTTGGGTTTCAGGTTTGGGGGTTCACGGAGTTTACTTGAAAAGTTCATGCCCGTAGTTATTCTGGATTTGGCGTCCTAACATACTAGTTCCTTGTTGCCGTTGTGCCGTGTGTAAGCAAGGGCCCGCCATGGTAAGGACGACGCAGCCAAACTAGCGTCTGATGCTCCTCATCTTGCCTGAGTTGTGATGGCGGCAGGTTCTTGTGGCTGTCGGGCACTCTTGAACAGGACCGTCTGGTGCTCAAGAAGAAGGAAAGGCGTCGATATGCGTCGATCCCTACAATAATCCCTACATAACCTACTATTGCAGTTCTTGCATTCACCCGCCCAATCCTCCTGAGTTGGCTCAATCCTGAACCATGAACCTCGAATACTAGACGTAGTAGTTTCCACTTCCATTTAAATACCCTGAACCCTGAAACCCTAGATCCCCAAACCCTAAAGCCTAAGCCTCTCGAACCCTAAGCTGTGGTTTGCTGCTGGCAGGCCAGTGGATCAAGCAACAGATGGAGGGCTTCGGTACCTTCAAATACCCAGATGGGCGTGTGTACCAAGGCGCTTAGTGTTTCGGATATAGGGTCTAGGGTTTAGGGTCCCCGTCGAGGGCTCGGGGTTTAGGGTTCAGGAACTACCATTGGAGGCGTTTTCGGCGTGGTCAGTCTAGTTACCATTCCCAATACTCCCGATGGAGAGGCCCCTCATTCGTTTTACAAAGTAGACTTACTTAGTCACGACAGTTTCAGGTAGGGTGTAGGTTACTGATCGGATCTGTACCAAGGCACGAAGGACAAAATTTCTGAGCTGCATGTCGGCCTGACTGCAATTATCATGATACAACCAAGTCCCGATAAACGGGCCCTCGCTGGCCCTTTGAAGGGTTCCCCACAATTTGGTTATGATCTACTTCTTTGATTGGAGTTAAACCCTCAGCTGGGAAAGCTTCAAAATTCCCATGGCCGAAGGCATAGAAACTTCAGTTTGGGGCCAGAAGATTTGGAAGTTTTCATAGTTTTTGTACATCGTACTAAATGTTGAAGCTTGCAATTCCTGTATCTCTCGGGTCCCTACGAGCCCTCCATTTTGAGAAGCCCTTTTTATCTGCAATCTTCTTGTCAGGGCGCATGCATACAAGATCTGAGGTTTCTAGACCACTAAATCTCTTCCCCTACCTGGACACTGGGTGTTCTACCTCTTTGGAGAACACGCTATAAATATGTAGGAGGCAAACCAGAAAAGGAAGGATATCCAGGGTCCAGGTGATGGCTAATACTGCAACCTCGTACCTCCCAGACATGGATCTTCTAGGTTTAACGCCATCATAAATAAATATATACATATATGTTCCATGATCGTTGACGCTGGGGGCAATGGGGCTTTGGGGTGGCGATGACATTGTCCAAAAGTTTCTCTCCAAAAAGCGTGCGGCCTTGATTTCTGAATCTGACAACCAGCATTGAAGCCCTAAACCCTAAATCCTAAACCCTAAATCCTAAACCCTAAACCCTAAACCCTGATCCCCATTCCGTAACACCTGCTCAGGATGCCTAACTTCATGGTTGGTAGCTTCTATATACAAAACTAGGTAGCCTAAAACGGGTGGAGTGTAGGTTACCCTAAGCTCTAAAGCCTAAACTGCGTCGTTGTGGTTACCATGATCCTGCTGCCTTTCCTAGGGAGCCCCAAGCCCCTTCAGCTCAAATCATCTTCTAGTCAATTAGAATGTGTTGGCTCCTGTGGCTGTGCAACGACACTGAAGCCTACGAGCCAAAAGCCACACGAATTCACTTCCGTTGCGCGAGGCCACTACATAAAGAGCCAAAAGCATGGGGAAGGCTGCTTGGCACTGTTGGGATGCAAGCTAGGCACGGTATGATCAGGTGATAGCTACTGTCTCTTACAACTGCTACTGCCGGCGTTTCGTGATATGCTAGGATGAAGCAGAGCTTCAGCTTTATCACCCCTTTAATAGACAATGCTGTGGGTTGGATCTACCTTTGAGTGCGGGTTATTTCGGGTCCTCATATGGGCGTTGTCAACCTTGTGGTCCCGTTTTGGGTGCCCTATACGTTAGCGGCCGTACTACAGTACGAACTCCAAAAGGACCATCATGTCCAGAGCCTGTCATATGTGCGGGATGGGCAGAACCCGGCTTGCGGGCTTTACAGTTTACGTTGGGGCCCCTCCTTGCATACTAGATCTCTAGATCAGGATCTCTGACGCTCATGTGAGAAGCGTCCGCAGCTGAGGCTCACTGAAGTGGCCAGACGGCCGCAAGTACGAGGCAAGATGTTCTGCCAATCAATTTGCGATGGGGGACATTCCTTGAGGTTTGATTTCTCGGCATGTGCCCCCAATCCTCAAATCCCTAGCCAGTCAAATGTTTTGGATATTGTGTCTATCAAAGGACAGGTGCCAAATTTGTGTTAGCTTATGTAATGCGCTCCAAAAGGACCAAAGCTGTGGTAAGGCTTGCAGGGACGTCAATGGTTGCTTAAGCGTGCTTAAGCGAAGGGAGAGGCTCCCTTGCACGGCGGATGATATCTCCGGGTGCTGTCACATAGTGGTTGCTTTGCCAAACTCCTGCGCAGACACGTTTTCGGAGTGAATTTCATGCCACGAGTGCGCGATCTGTGTTTAAATCCCTGTCAGAATGTACACCCTCAGCCGACACGACGACTCTATCAGAATAAATGTGCACACTATTTGACTTATTCGACGCTGGCTGGTAGTTTATTCTTCTCTCGGTCAACAGTCATATTTTAGGGGCCTAAGTAGCTGCCAATGTTATGCTTCCAGATTACTTGCATAATCATGGTATTTGGTGCCCGCAAAATCGTTGCAAATTATTCGCGCCGCTACAGTACATGGTCCCGGTTCAACCCCTATGTAAGCCCAGCTTCCATTTCATGTTGCATTGATTTTTCCATTAGCTTTTCTGTTATTTTAAAGGTTCACGCCCTGAAGCCCTCCCTGAGCCCTGTTTATCTCTCACCTTCCTATTAAAAAGGCCGTCTCTCTGTCAGGGCGAGTGGTCGCAAGGCGAGATCCACGGGAAAGGTGTCATGACAGAGGCGGATGGCACGAAGCGCGCTGCTCGACGGCAAGTCTGTAGTCCCTAAACCCTAAACCCTTAAACCCTAAACCCTAAACCCTAAACCTTGACATGATGGGAGGTAGGGTTTAGAGCGAGAGGGTCCCAGGTAGCAAATATACAAATTCCTCTCCAAATCGTATAGAATCTCTTACTACAGAGGCCATGCTTTGTCATGGAGGTACTTTGGGCCCTTTGAGCTAAGGCTAAGATGACAGGGAGGGTTTTAGGGCGTTGTTTTTCAAGTTTAAGGCTTGTCAAGGCATGCAACTCCTCAAATGTTGCCTGATCACCTCTTTCAACAGCTAGCCTTGAAATGCGGAAAGCACAACTATCTTGAACCACCCCTCCCCGTAAATGCTACACCTCACAACGGTGCAGACACTCAGGAAGGGACATGGAAGCGGGGTCACCGGACTACACCATAGCCTCCGAAAGGCCTGCAGTACTTTGAGGGTTTAGGGGCTTAGGGCTTAGGACCTTCAGGGTTTGGGGCCTGGAGGTTTGGGGGTGAAGAGGTTTCAGGTTTACAGGAGCTTAGGCGTTCGTGGGCAAGGATTTCAAGGAATATTTTTAGGTTGGCGATGTATGCGCATGGAGCCATTTCGGGCGCAAAATGATTCTCAATCCGCCCTGCAATGCAAGTGTGCAAGAACTTCCTTGCATTTGTACTTGAGCACGTGTTGCTGATTTTGTGCAAATAATAGCCTGAGTACAGTTGATGGCAAGAACATCGGAAAGAGTAGCAGAAGCACTAATGACGACAACGATCATAATAACGGCAATGAAGCACCTCTCTGTGTGCTGAGAGCTTCTTCCAACAACTCCTTTGTCGTGTCTCCACACATGCCCCCATAATCTCCCTACAACCCTATTTGTCACCAGGGTTCCGCGTAAGGCTGCCCTTATGTTACTGCAAGAACTCACCATATGCCCTAGGGGGAGTGGCTCACGTTGCTTAGCCTTTTGCAGGTTACGAAAATGATTTCCCCCATTGTATTAGATGCTGCCTAAGAGGCATTCTGATTGGGGGACACATTTGACATCAGCGGGTGTAGGTTTTGATATGGGGGGGATTCTGAGCTTCATCATTCGCCCACACGGAAGTCTCTGCCTGGCAGGACAGTGGGACTTCATCCACGGAGCTATTGCCTGATGTAGAGGCCTGCAGAATCAGGAAGGGTATCCCATCGCAATCCTCATGCAACTATACGGTAGTTTCCCAGAATCAGGGGACCCCAATATAGATCCCAAAATACTACAATCCTTATTATGGGACCCCCCCAAAAAGGTACCCCTGAATTTAGGAATCCCCCCCGCATCACCCCAAAGCCCGGCTCGAATTCTTCAGACCCTAGACCCTAAACCCTGCGTTCTGTTTCCGGCCTTTTTTTGGGCACTGCCTGGGCCCAGAGCTGCAGGAAACCATCACAGCAAACCCGGCAGGGCTAACGGGGTAATAGTAATAGTAATAGTAATAGTAACAGTAATAAGGGTTTAGGGTAATAGTAATAGGAATAGTAATAGTAATAATAGTGATAGTAAAAAATAATAATAGTAATAGTAATAATGGGTTCAGGGATCTGCGCTTCTGCCTCGGAGACTCAGAGCTGCTAGGCTTCAGTTTTTTGTTGAGGCGGTTTAGGGTTTTGGGGCTAATTAAATATGTTTATGTGTAGTTGTGTATATACACACATATATATACACATGTATGTATGTATGTATGTATGTATGTATGTATGTATGTATGTATGTATGTGTATGTTGATGTTTATGTTTATGTTCAAGGCGGGGAAGTGAGGTTATTAATCCCTGGCGCGAAGCGTGCAAGTGTGGTTGCTCGATTTCTTGTTTCTAGACAGCGGTGACCATGGTGCATGCAAAGCCGCCTTGTAGAGTCACTGAATTCGGGGCTGATGATGTGGGACTTTCGCAAAGTAGTGTCAGCACAATGGCTCCTATAAGGGTCACTAGGGCCTTGCCTGTGGAAGTCCAAAGGATGACAAAACGGAACCCGTGTTTTTTTTTTTTTGCTGTTTG
>CAJNIZ010047654.1:13525-35422 GCA_905231905.1 Symbiodinium pilosum | reverse complement strand
AGGGTTTAGGGTTTAGGATTTAGGGTTCAGGGTTAGGATTTAGGGTTCAGGGTTTAGGATTTAGGGTTTAGGTTGTAGGGTTTAGGGTTCAGGGTTTAGGGTGCAGGGTTTTAGGGTTTAGGGTGCAGGGTTTTAGGGTTTGGCATTGACAGGAGACTGAGTCCGCAGGAGAGAGAGAGAGGGTTTAGAGTTCAGGGTTCAGGGTTTAGGGTTTGGGTCTAGGGTTCGGGGTTTAGGGTACAGGGTATGTATGTTGGCGGATGAAGCCCTGAAACCCTGTAGGGTTGTATAGGGATATATAGGGATAAATAGGGGTATGTGCGGACATATAGGGTTAGGGATTAAGGGTTTAGGGTTGAGCTTGGGTACCGCCCCCACCCAGCAACAGTCTATCATAGGGGCAATACTAAGGGCTCTATATAGCGTTTTGGGTTTGGGTTTAGGGTCCAAAGTAGGGGCAATGTTAAGGGATATATAAAGAGATGTGTGTATACAATTGCTTTAGAATCATCATATCCAACTGTTACTGGGTGGGGGCAGTACCCGAGGTTTAGGTTTCAGGGTCTTGCATTGCGGAGATCATGCAGCTGACACAACCAGTCATTCCTGTGGCTTTGCATTGCAGGCCGTGATTTAAAACAAACCCAGCTCTGCGCACCAGCACCGCGCCCGCAGTGCCGATGGATGCTTGGGCGAAGCGCCGCACGCTGCAGCACTTGGTGCGCCTCGTCTCCCAGGAGGCTCAGGATTTCAGGGATGCAAAAAGAATGACCAGAACCGCAACCTCACGGTTTAGTTTGTCCGCTGCCAGCAACCTGGCTCAACGGCGCGAGGAAGAGCTGCCCGAATCGACCTCCCTGGATGCGCTTTTGCGCGAAGAGGTCGAGGCGGCGCCCTACTGCCATCCTGCGAGGTCTTTGCCAGCAGATGGCTATTTTGTCGGCTTTCCGGTCTAGGCATGCCATGTTCATGTACTGCAAGTAACAAGATAACCTTGTTGTAGATTGCTAGCTGCGAGCTGGTGTTTCTAGTGATTTGGTAACACTTTCGAAGCGCCCCAAAACAGGTCCTAGGGGCCCTGTGTTGAAGGCAAGGAGATGTGGGGGCGGCAGAATTTGGTAGCAAGAAAAGGCAAAATATCAGTGAAGAAAGCGAAGTCGAGGGGATCGCGGCGCTTCTCCGCCGCTCTCCGTGCGCACGAGCGCAAACCACAGTTTCGCATTGCCGGCACCTGTGCCTCCGCGATGTCGGCATCTGATCCTTGGGGTACGGTGGATGGAGGCCAGGAGCTGTACTAAACAGGTGCAGAATTCCGGGACACTGATAAAAATTGTTTCGAGTTTTGCGCCAGGATCGCGAGCGCCACATCATCGTCAACTGCGAGAATTGGCTGGGCGAGTTTGTTGTCTGGAGCCATCCTGTAACGCAGCCCTGGGACATGCAAGTGTGGAGCGCAAAGCGTGTACCCAAATATGCCTGTTCGGTGGCAACTAATGTCCTGCATTGCTCCCGCAAGCTGTTTCCACTTGCGGAGCGGATTACGACGGGGGCCCCTTCTCGTGGTCGAACAACCCGCTGTTGCTTCGGCTTGCGAAAATGTTCGCCCAAGGGCTCGAAGTCCCCGAGCTGCAAGCCGCCGCAGCATCGGTAAGGCACTGGATTGCGAAGCACAAAGACAACATGTTTTGCAGTCCATACAGCGTACCGCGATTATATCCTCTCCATAGATACGCTGCCCATACGGATTGTCTGCGCAATCGCAGAGAGATTGCGCCGGGCTGTGTCAGTGTCCTTGAGGGTTTCATGGCTTACGGGGGACGCATAGGATTCGTTTTTGATGCAGGTGGTTTCAGGGCTTAGGGTCTAGGGTTGAGTGGTCCTTTCGGGTTGGGTAGAGGTTTCAGGGTCCTGGGTCTAGGATTCAGCGGTTTAGGGTTAAGGATTTAAGCACTGCTCTTTGTTTGGCGGCTGATGAATTATCTATAGGGTCTCAAGATATTACCGCAATAAATGGAGCAGAAAATGAGAAGAAGCGCTTTCGAGGGTCTATTAGATTTGCCTGAGATACTCTGGTCGTATAGAGGTTATATAGTCATATCATGTAAGAGTTGTGCAGGTCTAGGGCTTGGGGAGTAGGTTTTAAATTCATGGAGGTAGGACATACTCGGAACTATAGAGGCAGACGGCAGACTATTCGTAGGGATGACAGCCCTGGCCGCTGGGCATTGCACTTTGGTAGCAAGGGTTCCAGAAAGAGATCATTTGTGAATTGCGGCGGTCTATGCTGCATGACATGTAGCCTAAGCCTAAGCCCTTAACCCTTGACCGGAGGCAGGACCAACCTGTTGAGTTTCCTGGTCTCGGAAGCTTGAGGCTTCAGCTTAAGCCGTAAGGCCAGAGTTTTGTGTCAACCCATTCTCGGATGCATAAACTCAGCGTCCCAAAGTTACGCGAAGAAGCGGCTATCCTTGAGGATGAAAATATAGCACAGGCCTTCAAGAGCTTTGAAATTCGGGCGCGTAACCTCGAACATGTCCCCTTCTCCCTTCAGATCATTGGCACTCCTTGAGCCGGGTCGACCTTCGAAAATTAAGCTTGGCGGTGTGGGGCCGTTCTATCACAGCCTTCCAAACCCCTTTGGAGAAGGCGTAGTAAACTGTAGGCCTCAAATCCTACATGAATTCTGAAGCTTAAGCCCCATGGCATTTGGGGTTCCTAGAAGGTCAGGGTCTCATTTTGGGAGTCGTTACATTCAAGGACTATTAGTTCCTAGGGTATAGTGGGGGCCCCTGCTCTTGGGAATTCCATACAACATGTTTTATAAGCTCAACCCAAGCCATCTTTGCGGAAATATCCAGTCTTGAACCTTAAACCTTTAGACCCGACATCTCCCCAAACGGGGCCGTACTGAAACCTCAGCCCCACACTCTAAACCCAAGAGAGTCCAAACCCTAAACCCCAAACTTTAGATCCTAAACCCCAACCTGCGAAACCCAAAGCCCGAAACCCTACACCCCAAGCCCTAAACCCGAAGTCCTAAAGCAGCATGTCTTCGCTGAGACCGGCCGCAAGACGTCGACGTCAACGGCGACGGCCACCTTGACAGGCTCCTTTTAAAGCGGTCTAGGCTTTAGGGGTTAGGGCTCAGGGTTTTGCGGGGTTTCATGTGAAGGTGTTTGCGGGGATTCTATGGGGATTTCCCAAAAGTATGGATGAGTTTTTCTGGGGAAGTGCGACAAAGCTTGAAACTTACACCTGTTTGTGACAGGAAACTTCATTCCCTCAACCCTAACCCGCTCGTCCCTCATACAATCTATGCAAAGTCCCCATACATCCCCGGCAAACATATTGCAAAACACTTAAAGAATAAGGACGACTGGATATAACACTCAGTTAATCCTGCCTATCCTTCAACCCTGAAAACCACTACACATTCCCAATTTCCATGTCAATTTCCATTGTTTTGTCCGTTCCAAACCAGGCTTGTCGTAATGCAGACCCATGACTAAGGAACCCCCTCCCCTAGGGCGTTTGGAACCCTTCAAAACCCCATCTTTTGAGACCACCTCCTGCCTGGCCACCCCGCCCCCCTCCGTGGCGGGTGGCTCGCCCCCACGTGTATGTCGATCAGAAAAATTCAGGCTGGGACATGGCCCTGCTGCTAGCCGGTTCTACGGCTGCGCTTGCGAACTCATTCACTAGAGACTGATGGACTCATCCAAGCCAACACACTGCATGGATGCTGGAACAGGCATGCAGCAAACACGTTTGGATTGCGGCTTGCTCCCGTTACTCCCTCGACCCTAAACCCCACGTGCGAACTACATACCATGACCTATTCGTGCGCTCCGCGCCCCGCCAGCCGAGGCGGGCGCGCGATAGCGTTTATAATTCAGGCTCTCCTTTTGAATCCTAAACCCTAACTTGGGTGGGCACCCCGCCCGGGCCGCAGGGGTTTGAGACTCGGGCCGCAAGAGCTTGGGGCTCCTCAGGGGCTTGAGGCCTGGGCCCCAAGGCGCCAATCATGCGCGGAGAAGCTTCAAAGACTACAGTCATTGTTTTGCATGTGGATATATGAATTATTGTCAATATTTGTCATACGAAGGGAATATTCAAGGTGAACAAAGAGGTTCGTCCCTCTTACAGTAAAGCCCCTAGTATTTTCCTTAACAAACCCACCCATGTTAGCTTTGGGATGGCAGACTTTCGGTTTTGCAGATGTAGACACGTGGCCCATTGCCTCCAATCCATCCGTGGGGGAGGTTGGTCGTTACCCACTACGGCCAAGTCGTCTACCAAGAGTGGACGCAAGGAGCCTATTATAGAAGCAACCCAGGAATCTTTCTGGGGATTGCAAGGGAAGCTTGAAATAGTGGGGATACTATGCATTCATAATGGTTCCTGATCGGTCCGGAAAGATAAGTCTCATCCCCTCTCGCAAATATTTCAACCCCCCACAAAATCCTGTGGACTTCTCAAAGCCGAAGGGAGCACTAGGGATAAGTGGGCATTCTAATCATTGTAACGGGATCATGGGCATCCTTTTTGAGGATTGTGTAGGCATGTTTGGAGAAATACTCTTGTGGTTCGGGTGTTCGGGTGCTTTATACAACGAAAGGTGTAGGGCATGCGTCACTTTTTGCTGTAAGGGTTGGAAACTGGAGATTTTAGGGTCTGGCAGTACCACCTCGATTTTTTTCACCATTTCCTAACCTTGCTTCCTGAAGGGACTGCTCGGGCAGAGCAAAACATCCAGTGCAAATGGACCCTACATTTTTCCCTGCAGCGTAGCTTAGCAGATGCTTCTCTCTCTCTCTCTCTCGTCTAGGACACATACAGGAAAAGGGCCTCATGCAAGGCTTATTCTGCACATTAGATGCACATGCCATTTATATTTTTTACTACACATATTGAATACAGACCGACATAAATATACAGAGACACATACAAACGCATACATACACACACCGGCACGTTTGTCTGCACCTACACCTATTTCAACACCTACACTACACGACGCCACGAATGTTCTCATGTGGAGATGAGCCAATATAAATAGACATATTCATGTAAACCCTAAACCCTAAACCACGTATGCATATCCCCCAGACCCCCAGAGATGCCGTCAGCTTGCCCTCAGGGTACATACATCTCAACTACAACTGTAGCAAAACCTTCATATTCCCAGTATTTAGGTTTTAGGGTTTAGAAGAGATACATTCCCATCTAACCCATGCACCCTAAGCCCCAAGCCATGGGGGCAGTCAAATTTTGCTGGGCCCCTGTCTGAGGTATGTAGCGTTGTGAGGGTGGAGCGCCCTTTGGCCCCGTAAATACGCCACAACAGGGAAAACCCCATTCCAACAACCGGATTCACCTCAGGATGGTTTACGGTTCAGGGTCTGATCTAAAGAGTTAACCTTCAGATTTGTTAGACTTCTTATATTTCAGCAAGATCCTGCAATCATCGTGTACCGTTTACCGTGACCTTCCTTGCCTTATACCTGGATGATATGCAGGACCTTTGTACCTTATGGCCGGGCTAGAAGCTTGTATGCACTCCGCTTTAATAAGCTCCTGAAGTCTGAGCTCTGTAGTTTCCGTAACTGGGGGACCCCAGTAAGGACCCCACACTGAGAATCCTTATTCAAGGGATTCCCCCGCCGCAATTTTCGGAAACTCTTGCACATAATGTGTATAGATGCTACGACCTCTGCGCTAAGCCAGGTGGTTTATTGGAGGAAGGGGTGGGGTGTAGGGATGTAGATTTGCACTGCACAACAGGGGGTGACTACTATTGCGAATCTTAGGGTTCTCGTTAGGCTGTTGGTTGGGTGGGTCTACATAGGGTTCCCTTACGTGAAGTGGTCAGTTTTGTCCAATGCATTTCCTCTACACGCACTGCATTCCCTGAAGGAGTCTTGGTGGATAAGCCGGGCCCGGACAGTCCCTTCTACGACATTGACCTTGAGAATCTGGGTGGGTATTAAGGAACTTAAATGAAGTTAGCATAATGGGTATGTATTGTAAATAATAGGGTTTCCCAGTATAGTAACTTATTTTAAGTTCCTTAACAGCAGCCCAGGAATGGCATCGAGGAGAGCTGCCGCTGACGCGTTTAGGGCTTAGGGTCCAGGCTTTGAGATTTAGGGTTTGGGGTTCAGGCTTTAGGGTTTAGGGTCTTTTTGAACACGAACGTGGATGTTCTGTGGTGGGATTCGGGCGTGCTACTTTTGAGGTGTCAGAGTTTCAAGCCATTTTCGGGGCAAAGCCCTACACCGAGGGTGGCTCAAGATAATCCTTATATGATATATTCCTTTATTCCCTACCAACCACAAGTGAGTAGTATTTTAGTTGGGGATATTATGGCACCCAATGTAGAGTAAGATTATATCCTCCCTTTGGGGTATAGTATTTCATATACAAGGAATATTACCTTACTAGGTTCAACCACAATAAAAACACTACTCAAGTAGGCTCAAGATTAGGGATCCCTAGTTTGTTTGACTACCCCGTTCTCAGAGGTACATCACAAGCAGACCTGAACTGCAAAAGAGTCATGTGAAATGTGTATCCCTTCATATTTTTTTATGTCCCTGCATCCTTCTTTTATACCCCTATATGTTACTACACATCCCTATACACCTCACAAAATGTCCAGCACTCAAGAGATGGGAGCTCCCTCTGCAGTTGGCTTTGCGAAGCCAACAAACGTGATTTCTGATCATCCGTAGGCTACAGTATACTATGCCGCAAAATCTGATTGGAATGATTTAAGCCCCTACAGTAGGGATACTGTAGGTGCGAGATTCTCAAAAACAATTCCCTCGATGATCATCCGCTTTTGTCCCCAAGGACCCTTATTTAGGTTTTAGGGTCTAGATGTTAGACGGCCAGTTTCCATTTCATGTGCCATTATAGCCCCAAACCCGTGATACTGGTAGTGTATATTCATATATTATGATATACATGTGTATAATGCATCTGTATATACATTCCGTAGCCCTGTCTGTAGGATGCTGCGGTTGCTGGCTTCTTGCCTATCGACTGGAATGGTGACGGACGCTGCGGTTGAGCAGTTGTGTGCTGGTGCTCAAGGGGAGGTGTTAGAGGGAATATAGGTATCATAATTGGAGGGTTTTCTATAGAGATTTCCCTGCATTGGGGCACCCGATACCGAGCCCAGTATACAATGATCCTTTAAATATTGGCGTCTACAGGATTGGGGTGTTGTAGGGTTTGGGAAGGAGGAATTCGGATTTCGAGACGTCCTTCGAGAAGGTTTGTATGCCCTCAACCCTCGAAGCCGAGCATTGTTCTAGTTCCTCAGGCTCTCATTCATTCTTCGTCCGCATTAGCGTACTGACAAAGCTTTCAGGTGTACCCGGGAGAAAGCTACTAAACTAGGAATAACGGTATTGTGTTAAGCACAGTTCACATCACCCTCCCCCAACATAGAATGGAATCCCATTCAGCCCGGTTTCAGCAGGACAGTAGTCTTCATAGGACCTGTTTGAGACTGGGCAGTTTAAGGTGTGGGTTTTCGGGCTGTGACAGGGGTCCACTACCCCACTCAAGATTACAGTCCCCCTGAAGTAGATAGAATATGGGATATATGGGGATCTTATTATAATATACCGAAAGCCATATTCTATTTACTTGAGGGGGACTAAGCACCAATAAGTTCACCAAGGAAAGATGGACCTCATTGTTGGTGCCTGGGGTGTGTGGCCGGCCGGAAAGGTGTTCCAAGGCTTGGGGTTTTCTCAGAGTCATGGGACCCGTTTTGAGTGGTCCCTATGATCGGGATCTTACGGTTTGGGTTTCTAGATGAAAGTTGTTCTCTGAGCAGTACCTGAGTTCGGTTTTGGGTTTTGACTTGACATTTGCTGTTGGGGCTCTTGAACAGGTCTGAATACTCACGGAGGTGACACATGTGTAAGGTCTTCGAAGCTACTGTTTTGCATTCTAGCCATCACGCCTTCTATTGCATGATCATGGTTTCGCAGGGTCTTGGTGCAGTGCAATCTCTGAGCCACGTCCAGTTTTTCATACCTCCCCCTTCGCCACCGCCGCTTCTAAAGACTGGCGGAAGCTGATGCTGGGAGCATGTATTCATGCTTAGCCCAACCCTCATCCCCCTCATGATGCATATTCCCTCAATGTATGCTGGTAATACACTTGGGGTGTGTAGTATAAGTGGGGTGACGGTGTCGGGGGTCTTAGTTTTGGGAGAAGTTGGTTACACTAGCCTCAGGGCCTAATGAGCGCCTTTCTGGGGATGTGATTGTCACGCAGACGGCCTGATCAAACCCAACTGCTCTTTCCAGTTTTAGTAATAGTAGGAAAGTGATCCTTGCCTGGGGTTTATTGCAGAGTGCTGCGAACAGGGCCTACTTCAAGGTTCATCCCTCAAGAACCAGGTAGTTTTTTTTGTTTTGCTCGTGAACTCCCAACCTTGAAAGGCAAAGCAAAACCGTTGACCTTCCCTGCCGCGTGCGACGCGCGTGTAGAAGGCCATCAGCCTCATTGTATAATTTGAGAAGATGCCTTGGGGTTTAAGTACATGCTATGACGTACTCGGGCCCTAAAGCTCAAATCCATAAATTCTGGACGGCTCGAGCCTTAAACCCTTAACCTACACAACCCCTAAACCATCTTAAACCCTAAGCCCTAAACCTTAAACCCTAAACCCTGCCCCCTTAAACCCTAAACCCCTAAACCCTAAACCCTTAATCATGGGCCAGCATTTTAGGCAGAAGCTGAAGTACTTCGAGGCTGGATGGTGCCGGGACGCCCAGTTCTGCAGTGTAGTGTTTAGGATTGGGGATTATGGCGAAGTGTTTAGACATCAGGGTTATAGGGTCATAGGGGTTAGGGGTTATAGGGTCTAGGGATTACGGATTAGGGATTAGGGGTTTTAGGGTTTGGAAAATGAGGGCTTCGGGGTCAAGACTTTAGATTCTTGTTCTTTTATAGTATTTGAGGTTGGGGATGCTACAGTCCCCCATTCTGAGGGTTTTCAGAAATTGGGTCGCTTGTAGGCCACCAGATTTACAAACCTTCTCCTTGGAGAGGACTCCCAACCTTTTGGAACTGCCAGATGGTAATCTTAAGTCTGCCTTTGGTTTTAGTATTTCATGAGACGGCTACAACCTTACTTGTTTCAACATGGGGTCATGCAGGGACATGGGAGGCTTGGGACCTTAACCCTAAAATCAAAACCCTAAACTGGTTCAGGGTCTTGGTGCTAGGGTGTACCGTTTAGGGATTCAGAGCTCATGGGACATTCTGGCAGGTACACATCCCTATCTATCCTTCTACATCCCCAGATATCCCATAAATCCTTATATGCCCCATATACACCTTTCTGCATTTGGGTGTAGGTTGGGTACTGCCCCCACGCATGAACAGTTGGAAAATATTTATAATACAGCTATATATAGCCCTTAATAGGACCCCGATTATAGACTGTTAATGGGTGGGGGCAGGACCCAAGGTGTAGGTGTTCGAGGTGCATGGAACCCGGGTTTGTGGGTTCAGGGCTTTAGAAGTTTGATTCCAAGCACCAGACAAAACCTGGCTAGGGCTCAGGTTTTTTTTAAGCCGTATTTGCAGGGTTTAGAGATTCTTGGGTGTCAGGATTTGGGGTGGGGGGCGGTGTGGGCATGTGGGAGTCCGGGGCCCAAGGCCCGCTGATACATGCATATTCGTGCAGTTTTGTCAGAAGGGCTCTCATGTTTTGCCGCCCCATGCCCGAGTTCAGATTTCAGTTTGGAAGCACGTGGTTGACTTGAATATTCTCATCAATGCAGCCTTTCTATCGCTTGGGTGCTTTATGCTTTGCAATAACATCAAGCAAACCGTATCTTTTTCGTATTTTGTCGAAAGTCCAGGCCATTTGGGTGGCGACTCGTGCAATGAGCGGGGCATCTGCGACAGTTCTGTTGGTACGTGCTGCGCGGCTGGAAGGTTCAGAGCTTGCCCTCCCGCATGCTGACATGGTACCCCATATAGCCGTCTGGGTTTGGGCTTTAGGGTAGTCTACAAGGGTTCCTTCATCAGTTTCAACGTTAGTTTTCGGGAGGGTAGAGTTCAGTTTTCAGTTCAATGCCCCCTTGTTGGTTACCTTCGCAAATTGAAAGTGCGAATCACCTACCGGCAAGTTAATCCACAACCCCATTCCCCTAGCGGGATATACTCCCCGTGGTATATACTGGTATTTTTTTGGGGAATTTGTTGCTAGGGAGGCGGGAGGTTCGTATTCAGCCCAATTCCCTACGCCCTAAATTGTACAGTGCTTTGCATCTTCTTTTCCATTTCGCTACAAACTCCCTACATAGCCGCTGGAGGGGGAGAGGTCATTACATTGGTGCCCTTCCCATTGCTTGTTGCTTATGAGATACCTTGGGATAGTCTCCCACCCCCTACTGGTGACCAAAAAGGATAATTCTAAATATATCCAGGTCCCTATATACTCCCGTAAACCCCACACCCTAAATCGCTTATTACTGGGTGGGGGCCTGACCCAAGCTATGTTATTTTCTCTCTTCAGTGCTGTGCATTCCTATGGATATTGAGGTCCTTGCTGTCGTGATAACCGAGCTGAGGTCCTTGACTAAAGTTGCAACGCAACTGGGTTGCCGTAAAGGAAGGAAGTTAAATTACGTGAGTATACTGGGGGAAGACTAGTAGTTACTATATATATATATAACCATCATGGTAACATAGATTAAGTTCCTGAACAGCAACCCAGTAAGCCCAAAACCATAAACAGCTCTCTCAGGATCTTGAGACCTCATTTCGAGACACATTCATTCATCTTCATTCATCTAGCCCGCGAAGCTTATGCGTCATTACCACATTCCAAACCAAGCTTGGAATCCTAAACGTCAAAACGCTTTGAGCTGGGGAGAATGTTAGGTGAGCTTTCTATAATCCCTTTACAATCCCGCTCAAACCCTCTAAAGTCCCTGTCCTAAACCCTAAACCCTAAACCCTAAACTCTAAACCCTGTACAGTCCCTACGCAGCCTCCATGCAATGAATTCCTGGCATTCAACCCGAGGCTATCAAGTCAGAACCCCATCCCAAGTCTAAATCCTAAACAGGATTGGGTTTAGGGTTTAGGGTTTAGGGTAAACCCTAAGCCCCAAACCCAAAGGCCCATAGTCCCCCTTAAGTAGATAGGATACAGGGTATATGGGGATCTTAGTATAATATACCCAGAGCCATATTCTACCTACTTAAGGGGGACTACAGGCCCTAGAACCCCAAACCTTAAACCCTTTTTTCTATCTACTTAAGGGGACTTTAGTCTAAACCCAAACCCTAAGCCTTAAAACCCCAGGCATGTGCCTGCCGCAGCCTTAGACCGCTGGGGCTATTGGAAATGATTCATTCAGGGCGGAAATTAGGGTTTACCATGCTATATGATAGGGATCCTAAGATGGAAGCTACTACTTAGGGCTTGGAGGTTACAATATTGTCTCCTGCAAAAGTAACCCGCCAGATTATGAATTATGAGACCAATTAGGCCCCATTACGCCGTACATAGTCCTGATTAGCTCCTTAAACCCTTGGGGTTGCCCTTGAAGGGGATGGTTTCAGATTCCCGGAGTTTGCGGATTCGGGTCAGCAATCGGTCCTTTTTCATAGGCTTCGCGGTTTAGAGTTTACGGTTTAGGGTCTGAACTGGGTCTTGACATGGCTTCAAGAGGGCTTAGCTTATCTAAGTCGCCCTTGCAGAGGTCTTGGTGGCTTGTTCCCCTGTAAGCAGCAGTGAGGAGACATATGACGCGCCATCCCGCAAACCTTAAACCCTAAAGCCTATAGGAGCCTCGGAGAACTTGGACATGACCAAGCCCTCTTGCAACGACACAGCTCCGAATGCACAGAGTACAAACCAAAACTAGGCTGCTCTTTACTACTTGTAAACTTTTGCATTACTCACCAAAAGGCTGACCATAAACATGTATAGTGCTAAGATGATAGGAAGAGGCCCGTAGAAAACGGAGGCTCGAGTTGGAGTTTGGGACCGTGCCGTGAGGCAGCCCTTACAAGATTGTTTTCCATGGCAAACTATCTTTAGATTTAAGTGGAACCTGAAAATCCTTCTGTGAAGGTTGCTGCCCATCAAAAAGGAACTACTTTTTCGGGCTCCATGTCAGTCTTGGGGATATCACCAAAATCCTGAACATTCAACCGTGAACTCTAGACTGCTGAGCATTAATTTCTAGTCAGATCCTCAAAACCTTAAAGGCTGCTAAAAATTACGACTAAACACCATTTAGGGTCTATGGGCTTAGCTTTTTTTTGAAGTAGGCCTGATCTGTTATTAATGTTCCCAAAACTGTCTCCTTTGAAATCTAGTCTTCCGAACTCCAAAACCCCATGTAAAATCTTGCAGGCCGGTGTCCATTTCATTTTCCATGTCAATGATCTAGGGGTGAAGGTTTGAGGGGAGTAACATTGACGGAAAGCCTCAATATCACAATATCATCCCTACATCATCCCGATAAGTACTGGACCCGAAAACCTACATCCTAAGCCCTCAAGCCTCAGCCGTAAACCCTAATCTTCCGCCCAGGTAGTATACACACCCTAATCCCTAGATAATCCCGATAAACACTCTGCATGACCTTTATAAGCCCTATCGATTCCCCGTATAACTTACCCTATACATATATATGTATATATCCCTATATCAACCTCATAAATTTCCTCCCTGAGGACCGGCTACATGAACGGGGACTGCTCGGGTTGCATTGCAGGCCTTCTTTTGTTGCCTTTAACCGGGGTTATAGGGGTGATATATATATATATACACACATGGGTTTAGGGTATATAGGGTTTAGGACTTAGGGTTCAGGATTTACGGTTTAGGGTTCAGGGCTTAGCGTTTAGCAGTTCCATATGTATACACATGTCATTTATCTCAAAGTCTTTTGGGGAAATGTTCAGGGTTCCTGTAGGCCTGCACGGAAAATATGGGGGAACTTGTCTTCACGAATTGACATGTTGGAACCAGGAATTGCAATCAACTTCCATGTTCTGGATATGTATATATCTACATGCGTGCTATAGGTTCTAGGGCAGTATGGTTCAGAAATTAGGGCATGAGGGTTTAGACTTCTATGGAGGCATTCAAAAAGTTTTGGGGCCCCTTCAAAGGGGACAAGTTTTCTTCCGGGGGGGGGGTTGCATCTAAGAATTAGGTTGCCGGGTTAGAATGTTCAAAGATTGGGCCTTTTCTGGTTTTGCAACCTAGCTACAGGGGTCAAACTTATTTACATGGCGGAAACTCAGCAGCGAACATGGTTGGGTTGTTTCCATCCACCCTGAGTTGAAACACGGGTTCACCAAGCCGGCGCATGGATCTCTGCATAGGGTCGGCCTTGAGCATTTAGGGTCTATGATGATTACTCTTGAACCCAAGCGCTACGCTGCCGCTTCCTGATTGCTGGACCTCATATTCTAAGCCCGAAGCCCTAAACCAAATCATGTTTCCTGAAGCGCAGAACTGCAGTCCTCAGGCGTCCTGGAGGACTTGAACAGGATTCACCAAATCACTGGTTCCGCCAATGCTTGTCCCACCAGCTTCTCAGCCCAATTTTTACACCCGCCTCGGGATAAGTCTTGTCCGTCGTCTGTGTTGGAAGCTCCACTGCGTGCTTTTGTTCTGTCCATGCTGTCCCAAGATCGCTTCACTGCCTGCCTGCCCGCCACAAACACTCCCAGACTGCAAGGCCTACAATCTACAAGACTTCCCAAAGGCTTTGTGCCGTCAAGACTCTATCGTTGCAGTTGGCCATTCGTATGAAAACAAGCAATGCGTGCACATAATTTGTCCAGAGCCATGGCAACAGTGTCCCGAAGCGCAGGAAGGATCTCGAAATTTCTTGCACGGCCGCTTCGGGCCTCGTAGCCAAACTTTGAGCCATAGCCCCTGAGTGCGCCGAAGCCAGGCGGGCGGTAATGCAAAGCCTGTTGCAACAAGGGTTGATGCTTTTAGCCAGAATCCTTACCCCAGTCACAGCCACTCCCCACCTTGCCGAAGATATTTCCAAAACGGAACAGGTCGGTAACGGGGGAAATTCATAGTTCAAAAGGGTCAATTTCTTCGGGGGATGAGTGCGGCACCCCGTGTTGTTCGGAGACCATAAAAATGAAGATCCGCTGGCCTCTAATCGCCATCTAGACCGGGAACGATTTGAGCATGCAAAATTTTTAAAGGCCTTGGTTCCTGAAACCTCGGAGTCTAAAACCCTCTAACTCCTCTAACCCAAATGTCCGCAAGCTCGAAATGGAGTAAAAATTCCTAAGCATTTAGCCGACCAAAGACGAAGGCCACTACACCAGCGACAAGCTCCTGACGCAGCCTGGCTCATCAGAGTTCATTCGCAAGATGGTCTGGGGTTGTGAGCTTAAGACTGAGGATTTAGGATTTGGGGTTTGGGGTGTTTGGGCCCTGGTGGAACCAATTCATCATTGCAAAGCACGCCCGGGACTCAGCAACAAACTCCACCTGTAGCTCTCAACCCCAAACTCTAAAGCCTAAACCCTAAACCTTGAACAGTAGTTTCCATTTTCTCTTTCCGCTATCCCTACAAAACCTAGTAGTTTCCACTTTCTTGTCCATTATCCCTATCTAAAATCCTTTATAACCATTATCCCCGATTGGGATATACACAACCTTAGGGGGACGGATGCCAGCGGATGACGTGCATTGCCAAGGAGATGTGGCCCTCTGTAACCCTTTCAAGGGACCGTAGGGTTTAGCGTTTATATCTCTTAATGGGGGAAGTGGTTATGAAGGGCCTTATGGGGATCATGATGGGGGATAATGGTTACAAAGGGCTTTATGTGGGATCATGGAAAAGAAAATAGCCCTAAACCTTAAACCCTAAACCTTAAACCAACTATTTGAACAACTTCCAACCGAGGCCCGAGGTAGCAGTCCACGAGTGCCTTCCATGTCAAGGCACGACTGAGCAGACAGGTTTTAGGGTTTTGGGGCGGAAGGGGCCTTTATAGGGGGTTAGATAGCATCTATATAGGGGTTCTATGGGGAGTTATAGTAAACCCTAAGCCCTAAGCCCAGTTATAGGGATCAAATGGGGATGTATAGCTTACCTAGTTTCTACGCTTCCAGGAATTCCAGGGTTGTCGGTTCTAGGGTTTTAGATCGTTTAGGGTTCAAGGTTTTGTGCGTAATTGCTTCTGATAAGCGTCCCGAGGATCTCCAGAGGCCTTTGAGGCTCGGGTCAGCAGAAATTGCGTGGGACTACGGTCGCGTGGGCTTTCCTTGGGATCTTGAAGCGCTTGGGGTAAGCCCCCCAAAAACCCTAAACCTAATTCCCAAACATCCTTAACCCTAAAACACTTAAGCCTACTACCCTAAATGCTATTTTGAAACTCCTCGCGGGGGTTTGTGGCTGCGGGCTGCGCCCTAAACCCTAAACCCTAAGCCCTAAACCCCTAACTCCCCAAGACCCTAAATAATGGCTTCCATTTTCTTTTCCATTATCCCTATGTAACCCCTACATAACCCCTAAACCCTAATCCTTTGTGGCTTTTCATGTCAAAGCTTTTCGTCTCCTCTAGGCCGAGGTTAAATTCGGCGTTCCTCAAAGGAGATGTGGGTTTAGGCTGTAGGGTTTAGGGTTTAGGGATTAGGGTTTAGGGTTTACGCTGTAGGGTCCTTAAAGCCCAATAATGGAGAATCAAATGGAAAAGAAAATGGAAAATTAAATGGAAACTGGGATTTTGAGCTATAGTCTAAACTCCTTACAGGGTCATAACTCCGTACAGGGGCTCTATATAGGGGACCACTATAATGGTTAATAAGGGGGATACTAGGAGTTGAGACGATAGCTCATGCTCCTCAGAAACTGTACTTGACTCGCACCAACACCCAGACAAGCCCATCCGTACCTCTTCCAGACGGTTGCCTCGCCAAAGACCTCAAGCCTACGCCTGCGGAGTGCACCTTGACTCCTGAGGTGCGGAACCCTAAACCCCTATACCCTAAACCCTACCCCTAAACCCAAAACCCAAAACCCCTAAACCTTGCCGGGGTCGTTTGGGATGTGTAGCCCTCGCCTGTGGTAGTTGGTCCGCTGGGCGGTTGTTGCCTGAAGGATTGGTGTAGTTTTGTTCCTGCATGAAAGTGCATTTCCGGACCTGGCGGATGGAAAAGAGGGCTGCAAAGAAAAAAACCCTAAACCCTAAACCCTAAACCCCAAACACCTAAACCCTAAACAGTAAACCCCTAAACCCTAAACCCCTGAACCCTAAACCCTAAGTCTCAAGGCCACAAGCCCTCACACCTTTCATCTTAAACCCTCCGCCACGAAGTGTTGAACTGTGAGCCCAAAAACCTTGAGCCCTGAAGCCTGAATACTGTGGTATAAGGCTGCTCCACGATTTGGGCCCCTTGCACGCAGTGCAGGCATAAAAGTCCGAGAGGTTTAAACAAGCCTGAACATTTGAGCTTGGTTTTTCCATTTTCTTGTCCGTTTGATTGTCCATTATCCCTACGTAAACCCTATTTGCCATAAGCCCTATTCATCCCTATATACTCCCATAGATTCCTCTTATCCCTGTATACCTTGTAAGTATACACCCCTAAACCCTAAACCCTGAACCCATGGTCCAGCAGTATGAGACCTGACGCCGCTCGAAAGGCATTGGGGAAGACAAGGAGGGCAAAGTCTGTCACTCCCGCGGCATCTGCCGCTTTCCAAAAGTTCAAGGTTTAGGGCTATTGTATTGGGATGAGGTCCACTTTTGCAGGGTGTGGGGTCCCGATTTCAGGATTTTTCGATTGGGAGTTAGGGTTTGAGGACCTGCCAAATTCCAGATTCCTTTAACACTGTTACGTCCTTGTTAGGATTCTTTCAAGGGCTAGGCTGCAGGCACGGCGTCTTCTGTGGAACCTTTGCTAGCATCATGGTGACCAAGATAGTAATGGGGTCCCTCATGGTAACTTGATATGATCTATGTCCTTTACGGAGTCTCATGTCCATTGCAGACGCAAACCCAACCCTTCAACCCTGAAAACTTACACCCTGAACCCCTAGTATCCCCTTAATGTCCCCTATAGCAATCCCCGACATAATCCCTATATAACCTCCCTTTAAGGAGTTTAGACTATGCCCACATGGGAGGTGCAGATAGCTCAAACTAGGGGTCTGGAGGAACCCTTGGGGATGGCAGCCCCGTACACGTGTAGAGTGTAGGGTTCAGGGACCACCCCCCCCCCAGCCGGAGACATGTAGATAGAATATGGGATTTGCCAAAGTCATAGTAAGACCCCCCTGTACACCCCATGTTCTACCTTCTTAAGGCGGACTGTATGTTCCTCGGTAGATTCTGGGCTAGAACAAGGAGCACATACCAGTGGGGAGTCTGAAACATCAGCGGGAGGGCCAGAAGTGAGGGAGCTAGCCTTGAGGCTTTACTTTTTCAGGTTTATAGTCCCCCTTACGTAGATAGAATATCAGGGTTATATTGGGATAATGGAAAAGAAAATGGAAACTACTATTTTGGGTTTAGGGTATGGGGTGTGGGGTTATAGTCCCCCTTAAGTAGAGAGAATGTGGCTTTGGGCATATTATAAAAATATCCCCATATACCCCATATTCTATGTACTTAAGGGGGACTATATGATTTTGTCCCTAAGCCCTAAGCCAGGAGTGTAAGCTGCAATGGTGAAGGATTTTGTTCTTTGGGCTGGGCGCTCTCATGCCCAAGGTCTAGTTAGCAACAACAAAAAGCTGGAAACTGACACCAGCCTTTCGTGTTTAGGGTTTGGATTTTAGGCATTACGGTTTACGGCTTGCTGTGCTATAGCGCTGAAGCAAAGACGGTCATGCCAAGAGTCGCTTCGAGTGCGTCGTGCTGTGCAACATGCTGTTGTGGCCTGACCGAGGCTGGCCATCTAGCACAATCAACTACTTTACGCGGTCCCAAGCGGCCAAACCACCCAAACCTATTCCTGAAAGGGTTTAGGACCTAAACTCAGTTAGGTCCATCTTGGTCAACAACAAAAACCATCTTTGCAGCCAGCACCTTCTTGCCTCTACAGTCCAAGAATCAGATTTGGAAAGGTCACATGAGACTGCCCTTAAAACCTGGGGCTCCCTGGGACAGAACGCTTCTGGGAATCGGCTCTTAGAGCCTTTGTTGGGGTGCCTGGAAGGCGGATGCTGGGGCCTCCATGCGAGGCTTCTTGAGAGGCCTTGGACCCCTTGAAATGCCACGCTCAACCTTACACACTCTTAATGAGTTATAGAGGGGTTATATAGGGGTTATATAGGGATTATATAGGGATTATAGGGCTATATTGGGGTAATATAGGGATAATGGATAAGAAAATTGAAGCTACATCTGTGGATCCGTAACCCTGCACCCCGCACGCTAAGCATCCCTTAAACCACAAACTTGAAACACCAAGCCCTAAATCGTAAGCCCCAAACCCCACAGCCCTAAACCTTATCCACAGCTCTGAACCCGACTGTAAAGCCTCAGCCCTGTGTAGCCCGCAAGCCTAAACCCGAAAGCTCCAAAGCCCTAAAGCCCTAAGCCCTGTACCTTCAGCCTTAAAAAGAGCCCCAAACCTGCATTGCCTGGCCTAGGCATGGACGATGAGATGGCATGGTCAAACGTACCACGGAAGCTGAATCGGTCACTCGGTTGAGGGTTTGGGGTCTAGGGTTTTGAGTGCAGGGCTTAGAGTTTAGAGTTTAGGGTTTAGCATAAACCCTCCCATCCCTCCCCCCTACGACTCTCCTCCTTGTGGTGAGGCATCCCCCTCGCCTCGGTGATTTAACAACGCCGATTATCTTGCTGGGGGTTAGTAGGGAACAAAAATAATGGAAACTGCTACACTATGATAGGTTACATATTAGAGGTATAGTATGGAAGAGATAACATGGAAAAGAACATGGAAACCACTACATTATAATGAGGTATATATTGGGGTTCTAGCAGGGAATGCAATATATAGGCATCATATAGGGATTATAATCTCTTCTTCCCTACTAACCAGAAGTCAGTTATGGTGCTACCAGCCAATTGGAAACCTTTCTTCAGGGGCCTTTACATGTAATACGGAGAGCATGATGACATCCCCCCACCACCCAACATCAAAAATGCCCGCCCCATATGTTGGGTTTCAGTAGTTTTCGAGGTTGGACTATCTTGTACTCGCTGGCAGCCCATTATAGCAACTATTTGGTCACCTAATTTTTCAGCCCATTTGCGGATGCGTTTTAAGGTTTACCAGTAGGCATGAGCGGCAGGGGGTCTGAGTTGAGCATCCCAGCAAAAACCGGTTGGTGGAGGGTACTTGTTAAATGGGTGGCCCATAACCACGAAGGTTTAGGGGTCCCTGGTACAGCCTCATCAAGCGCAAGTAGTGCGTTGATACATCTTACGGCGATTCTGAAGGCGAAGCCTTGTTTCTTGCCCAAACCCCCTCAACCAGACACCATCTAGTAAACCCCTTAAGGATAAATTCCAGAACACCCTCGCTTAGACCTTAAATCCTCAACCCTCAACTCTAAACCTAAGCACTAAGTTGAAGAGCCTCTCACCTCCCACTGGTCCTCCATCTGATCATTCATAATTGCCACAGACAACCTTGCTACTCTTCATATTGCACATCCCGTATGACTTCTTACATGAACTATAGTAACATAACTCCCAAGATCTAGGGTACTTAAGATCATGCAGGATTCCTACTATCAGCCGTAGAACCTAATATCCTTAAGCGCAAAACCTTACATCCAAATATAACCTTAAATCGCCGTATCAAAGTGCCCCGCAAGGGCCCTGGGGGAAACGGAACAGTTGAGAGGAGGGCAGGGGCGAGTCAGACTTAGACAGGGGCCTCAGTCAGGAACAGACAGGGGGCAAGTCGGTGGTTTACAGTTTGGGTTTAGGGACCTGCCCCATTGCTGTTCCTGACTCGCCCCCACGTTCTCTCTGGCTAACCCTCCAGTTCCTGACTCGCCCCTTTCTTGTTCCCGACTTGTGCGCCTGACCCGAGGCTGCAGCGTGCTAGCTACCGGGGTACCGGCAGATGTACCTGGGCTTGAAACATGTCATGAAGCCCCATACCACGCCCCGCCCTATCTCCCCAGCCCCGATAAACACTAAATTCTAAGCCTAACAACCTAAACCCGAACCAGACCCCGAATCTAGTTTGAGTAGAATTTGTCCAGGTTTCATTTTGAGGAGGTAGTAAGGACGTGGTTTAGTATGTAGGGCGCCAATGACGGGGTCTCATGGGTTTCAGGTGAAGGGTTTCGAGACTGGGGATTGGGGAAATGAGTTTTGTTTAGGATTTCACGTCAGGGTTCAGGATGCTATGCCCTATGGCTTGAGTGAGGTCTAGGCGTTTGGATTTAGGCGCAGTTTTTTGAGTCTCAGGGTATAGGGTTTGTGAGAGGGATCATCGCAGGAAGCCAGGAAGCTTTTAGCCTTGAGACAGGCTCCTGTGAGAACCTTCCCTTGCTCACTCTCGAAGACCCTCGACTGGAATCCTGCACGCTAAAAGAATTTCCTTTTACAACCCTTCTGCAGGCCCTGGTCGCAAACTCCAAAGCGCTTAATTTCGAATTTGTCTTGGCCCAATGGCGGTACTATCTACAAACTTAGAACAAACTGGCAGTGCTTGCCAAGGCAATTGCAGCGAATTCTTCAGCGGTGAGGAGCGGGCGGTAGTCAGGCGGGAGGTTGCCTTATTGGAATAGGAGATGTGTAAGGATGTTCATTGAAATCGGCATTTCGGTCGTGTGTAGGGAGATTCACGTGGCTCAGAACAAAGGCTGATGAGGCTTGTGTACATTGGGGCAAAGCTGGCGAAGAACGGAAGGGCGAAAAGCTCGAAGTCTCCAGGGCAGTCTTGGAGAGGTCTGTGGAGCAACTGGGGCCCATGATGCTGGCTCTGTGGTGGTTTTTGGGGGCTGTCCCTGGGGCAGCTTTTGAGAAGGCTTTGGGGTGGCTGATGCTCATGGTGCTGGTTTCGGGGCGCTTTGTTTGAGGGGGCTTTTGGGACCTCATGATGGTAGGTCTTTTCGGGAAGCCGATGCTCATGATGCTGGGCCACGGGCGGTTTTTGAGGGGGTTTGGGGGCAGCTGATACTTCTGATGCCGGCCGGCTCTGGGAGGGCGTTGAGGCAGCTGATGGTCATGATGCCCCAGGGCAATTTTGGAGAGGTAGTTCGCACAAAAAATGAGAGCATGATGGCAGCGGATCTTCATTATGCAAGAATTTTTTAGTGGGTGCTAGCCTTGGTGATGCTAGTGCACTCATTCGGGCCACGAACGTGGATACGCGAAATGGTGTCAGCATCAGCAGCAGGTTTTCAATTAGTGATTATAATTCGCACGTAGCAGCAGTAGCGGTAGTAGCAGTAGTAGCAGTAGTGGCAGTAGTGGCAGTGATCGCAGTAGTCGCAGTAGTCGCAGTAGTAGCAGCGGGCACCGCCGCAGCAGCAGCATCTGCAACAGTTAGGGTCAGAGTATTGTGGATTGTTCAGGGTTGTTTAGGCTTTTTGGGTTCGGGGTTCCCGGGGCTCAGGATTTGGGGTTGTTTGGAGTTGAGTGTGTGGGGTTGTTGAGGGTTTACGATCTGAAGTTGGTTGTGGCCATGATTGCAGCAGGACTGCTCCGTGGGGATGTGCCCGCCTGGCTGGGAGTACGTGCCTAGGGTGCAGCAAGGCTGGTTGCTTCTACAGGGTACTGGGGATTCGTAGCTTCTGAAGAACAAGCAAGGGTTCAGGATGTGTATAGGCTTTGGGGCGTAGGCTTTAGGCTGTGGAGGGTTCAGTATTTAGGCTATGGATGTTTAGGGTCTGATGTAGTAGACCCCTTATTAATAAACCCC
>CAJNIZ010047654.1:0-13503 GCA_905231905.1 Symbiodinium pilosum | reverse complement strand
ATGGGTCTACATTAAACTCTAAACCCTAAATATTAGTTTCCATTTTCTTTGCCACTATCCCTAAATAATCCCAATATAACCCTAAACCCTAAACCCTATAGAAGTTTCCATTTTGTTTTCCATTTTCCCTATGTAATCCCTACATAAACCTAACCCCTAATCCCTAAACCCTAAGCCCTATATACACTCCCCATATCCCCCTTTAAGGGTACCCTATTACCCCTATAAAGCCCATGGGGACCCAATCCCTATATAATCCTCATAATATCCAATCAAACCCATTTGAGTCTACATTACTCCGTGGGGCGTTGTTGCATTTTTTTGTGGGGGTTTAGGGTCTAGGGTTTAGGGCTTAGGGTTTAGGGTTTAGTCTTCGAGCTTCTTCAACCATTCTGTGTAAGTAGATTGGGGCTGTGGGCATTTCCGAGTCAAGAGAAATGTGGACCACCTTCCCCAATAGCTTGCTGAAGTTCACGTTGGTACTTGCGTCACTCAACCCTGAACCCTAAATCTACGCCTGAACCGCGTATTGCAGTTTTTGTCAGGTGTCGGAGGGTGTTGCAATCTCGCGCAGGAACTCTGCATTTGAAATGCTTAATCCTAAGCGTGAGATGCGAGGACTTCCAGAAGCTAAAGCACTGGGACTCAAGGCTAAGTTTTGTATGAGCTTCAATAGCCAGTAGTAATATAATTTCCTTGCAATACTTACATGATTAGCTACCCAAACCCTAGCCTGAAGGTGAGCAGTGTGAAGGCATCCCTGCATGTCCTCGACTACATCCCCTGTATACCCCTATGTTCCCTGGTTCACTAATTCATATCCCCAGCATACCCCAATTCCTAGAGATCCCGTCGTCCAAGCCACCCGAGGACACGTCCGGTTGGCAGTTTTCACCATTTTTTCCTACATCATACTAGCCTCGAAAAGAAGCCAACCCTAAACCCTAAACCCTGAACCCTAAATCCTAAACCCTAATTTCGGAAACCCCGAAATCTCCTCAGTCTTGGGACCATTCGTTGAACCACTTCACGTGCCACGAGTGCTTCCCTGGGTACTACAAGGCCTAGGGTTTAGTGTTCAGGGTTGATTTAGGGTTAGCGTATGGTTTTGGGGGTCCCTATAGTAAGGATTAGCATTTTTGGGCTTATCTTGGGGTCCCATGTTTATGGTTGCTAGCAAAAGCAGCGTTTCGAGTTCTGGTGCTGGTGGTAGGACTTGGGTTCATGATGAGAGGAATGAGAGAGCTGAGAGGGGTAATGCACCTTAAGCCCTAAGCCCTAAAGCCATAAACCCCCATAGCAAGGACGGACCTCCTCCTCATGATCATGGTAGTTCTAGGTGCGGCAGTGGAGATATCAGCCGTAAGAAGAAGAGTTCAAGGCGTCGATAGTCACAACTCTTTGTTGGGTGTGGGCTGCCTGGAGATTCTTTGTTACGTACCGGTGGGTTAACCCTAAACCCCTGAGCTCTAAATCCCTAATTGTAAGCCCTAAACCTGAGAAGGTGGGCTTTTCAACGTTTTGGATCCAGGCTGTTGTGGGATTGTGGCAGGTGCTTGGCAGTGCATGATTGCGTCCTTTCAGGTGAAAAAAAGTAGGAGGACCCCCCACCCTGTAATAGTGGTATCATAGGAATGTAAGAGGACCCTGATATAATCCCCTATTATCCCTTATAGTTTACAGGGTGGGGGTCCATCTGAGAGCGAGAGAGAGAGAGAGAGAGAGAGAGAGATATATATATATATTTATGCATATACAGGGGGCTAGTCGTATGGAATAAGGGGGGGTATAATCCCTATCCCTGTATAACGTATTCCCTTATTCCCCACTTACAACCGTAAGCATCGGGGTTGTTTGCAGATTGGCTATTTGGGGATCATAAGGAATATGCAGACCACTGGCCCCTCAAATCACACCTCATTCTACTATAGTCCTTATTAAGGTACCCGGTTCTTCAGATCGGAATCCCTATTTCCGTAAACGTCAATTTGATCTAGAGGTCAGCACCTTTCACTGTAACCCATGGGTCCCTACACCTTGGCTGCAACATGGTTGTTTTTGCTCTTACACCGCCTTACCCACCCTTGAACCCTACGCCTCCAAACCCCCGAACCCCCGAAAACCTTATACCCTACACCTCGAAGCCCTAAATCCCTAAATGGTAACCCTAAGCCCCAAACCTTTACCTCTTAGGCAACGGAAAGAGCCTCTCGGAACCAGAGGCTCGAGGTTTAAGGACATACCCTCAACCCTAACATACATTTCTAGTAGTAATGTCATTCATCCCTCTTCTATAATACTGAAGCTCCCACCCTCTAATTTACACAAGTACTTCAGTGTTTTATTGAGGGGCTAACATAGGAGGTATTCAATACATCCCTACATATCCAACTATCCACTTTAAAAGGGGGCCTTTAATGCCCAAACCTTCACGGCGCTCCCAGAATCGCGTGCCAGGCTGAGGTAGATGCCCCCAGGGCCCCCAGATAGGACACAGGGTTTAGGCTTCTGGGGTTCAGAGCTCCGAGCTGGGGTTCGGTTTTTGAACAAACCCCAGGAATGGAGCATCAGATGGAAAAGAAAACGGACAATCAAATGGAAACTGGGAGCATATCTGCTTATACTATTTAGGGGTTGGTGGAATTGCAACTCAGCTGCCCTAATGAGGAGTCCTTCACGGCGAGCTACTGTAGAAGTGCCACTTTGTCAGTGGTGGCCAGGTCTACCGTAGCCCTATGCCCCTAAACCTCCTTGAGCACCCAAATGCCTAAAATCCCTGAATCCCTAAGTAAACACACTGGATGCCCAAGCCTAAACCCGAACACCCTAAACGCCCGAACCCCTAGACCTTAAACCCTCTTAAATGATAACTGATTTCTGCTGTATTGTCTTTTCCATAATTCTTACCCCTTAACCATATCCCTTTACAGAGGCCAATGTTAATTAAACCTAACCAGAATCGCCAGATCCAAAGAGCGCCTAAGCCCAACCCTTAACCAAACCCAAAATCCCAAACCTTATGTCCTAAACCCCAACCCTAATCCTAAAGCCAAAACATTAAACGCTAAACCCTAAACCCTAAACCCCTAACTCATAAACCCCAAAACAATACCCTGTACCCTGTCCAGAGGATGTGGCCTCTGCTGACAGCAGCCCTGGCCGCTGGTCTGCGGATGAGGGGTCGGATTTGGGAGTTCGAGTTTAGAGGTTTAGGGTATATATATATAGGGTTTTAGGGTTTGGGGTTTGGGGCTTCGGGTTTTGGGATTTCGGGTTTGGGGTTTTGGGCTTTTGGGGTTTAAGGTTTACATAGCGGTTTGTGGCCTAGGGTTTAGGGTTTGGGGATTCTGGTTTGGGATTCGAGTTTGGGGCTTTAGGGTTTTAGGGTTTTGGATTTAGGGGTCGCAGTTTAGGATTCAGGGTAAGGACTTTCAGTTGTGCCGGCAGCCCTTCAGTCCGTGCCTCAAAGTCGCAGTTTAGGATCAAAGTTTAATTGGGGGTTATAGGGCTGAGGATCTAGGATTTGGGATTTAAGGATCACAATTCAGGATGTAGGGTCGAGGTTTAGAGCTCAGGGTTTAGGAGTACGGAGTAAGAGGTCGCAGTTTAGGGTCTAAGGTTAGGATTTAGGGCTTAGGATGTAGGATTTTGGATCTAAGGGTCACAGTTTAGGATTTAGGTTTCGGGTTTATGGCTTGGGGTTGAAGTTTAGGGCTTAGGATATCTGAGTTTGCATTACATATCTCCAAAGCATGCCCTGAAGCTAAAGGCTCTTGGGATCTAGGGTGTAGCTGGGAAGGGCTTAGGAATTAGAGTAAAAGCATTTGGGGTTTCCGGCCACTATGGGAGACGATGAGGGGTGCATCACAATGAGCTAGACGTACTTCATGGTTTGGGTTTTAGGGTTGAGGATGTCTGAGATTGTTTGCCACTAGGTAGCAGGAAGTCCGGCTGTAAGCAGGTAACACCCCAGAGTCCTGTATTGTTACTTGAGGGTTCATGCATTTAATAACTGCTCATAACTTAGCTGGTAAGTGTGGTTATCTACATAAGTCCACAGGATGGGTTTTATATGTAGGGTTAATAGTAGCTCAAGTACGCCTTAGACCTGATCCCAAAGGCTCAAAAGCCTGAAGCACCAAGCCCCGCACCGCAAACCCTAGACCTAGACCCAAAGCAGCGCCCTCTAAGCGATAAGCCCTGATAGCTTTAAGGTGTAGGATTTGGGCTCAGGGTTTAGGGCTTACCTCAAGAAACCCTGATAGGTTAAGGGTTTAGGCTTCGGGGTCGGGGCGTGGGTTTTAGGGTTTACCCCAACCCACGACCCACGAACCCTCAACCTTAAACTCTGAGCCTTAAACCCTAAACCTTAAACCCTTAAACCTTAAAACCTAAACTTTTAACCCTAAATCTGAAAACCGAAGCCCTACGCAAACCCTGAACCTTAAACCTTAAGCCCTAAACCCTAAGCCTTTAACCCTAAACCTTAAACCTTAAACTTTAACCTTAAGCCCTAAACCCTGAACCTTAAACCTTTTGCCCTAAACCTTAAACCCTAAAGCGACCAATCCCTGGAGATAAGGCTGTGAGTTCTGCCAGGAGCCTGGGAGTTGTAGGGGTAGGGTCCCAGAGTTATATGAGCTATAATCTAAACCCCTTAAAGGCAGGTTATATAAGGGGTTATATACAGTAGGGTTTAGGGTCTAGAGTTTAGGGTTTAGAGTTTAGGGTTTAGGGGATTAAAGGGTCTAGCCTCCTTAAAGGGGGTGATGTAGGGAATTAATCATTTAGGGAACTACTCTAGGGCTGCCTTTTTCTAAAGGGGATACTAGGAGTTTGGTCTAAGGCTCATATAGTCGCTCCTTAAGTAGATAGAATATGGGGTACATGCGGATTTTATTTTGATAGTGGGCACTTCAATATTCTATCTACTTAAGCGGGACTATATGTGGATTATCGCGAAGAGGGGGACACATTATTTTGCCCAACATTATTAGAGTCCTTGAGGTAGGTGCTTTAAGAGGGACCCTTGTCTTTTCCAAAGCCCTTCAAAAGGAGTTTGTCTTGACAGGCGTAACCTGTGTACCGTTTAGAAGGGGCTAGAGACATGCATAGAGTTTACCTAAACCCTAAACACTAAGCCCCAGACTGCCTTCAGTGTTCAAAATTTCCGTAGATGTGCCTACCCTGAGTCCTCTGGTGGGCTTCCAGATTCTTGGATGGTTTTCAAGGTTTACACATGTTCATGCATAGGATTGTGCAATTTTGGGTGCTTCTCAATGCTGAGCCACTCCAGCCGCCATAATCCAAACGACAAACAAGCATTCCCGGCCATCCCCCAGGTTCATGTGGGTCTTTCGGGAAGTCAACGGTTCCAGCGTTGTACGCCTACGGTCGTACTCCTAAAGGGTTCCCTGAATATCACCGCAATAGAAACCTTATGTGAACAAATGTCGGCCCCTAGTTGAGTTAGGAAGGATACACCAACCCAGCGGTACAACCCGACGGGTAATGCCCTTGCTTGAGGTAGTCCCTTAGATCGAGGTGGTTCTTATCGTTGTGTCCGTGTCAGGCTTAGAACGTGAGGGAGGATATCTAATAGCGGCTTACAATGTGTCGAAGCCCTAATATAAGAATGCATTCGCATGGTGTCTTCTGTAGTGTCTACATAGCGTTTGCGCATTTAGCAAAGGCTGAAACTTTGCAGATACGAAGTGTGTCAGGGTTTTCTAGCATTGTTCTGCGGGGGTTCTTGTAAGACTCTTGAGAGGGCTCGTGCCGTCTTCTTTGAACTGTGTCACAATCCCTGGGCTAGATTTATGAGCTTGTACTACAGTTTTGCTGTTCTTCTTGAGGTGCTCCTTGATTGTCTGACTGGCGCAGGACTGAAGGTAAAGATATACATTGCAGAAAGCACGACTCAAAGCCCAATCCACAAACCGCAAATCCTAAACCCTAAAACCCTAGACCCCAATCCACTCTACACCCTAAGGCCCTGAACCCAGAAATTGTTCCTAAAGCAGAAGCCTGATAATTACTAATAGTGTGGCGCTCCCAGATCCCAAGTAGATCTCAGCATGATATTGGCAAGACTTGGGACCTCAAACCCTAGGCCCTAGGCCCTAAGCCCTAAGCCCTAAACCTTCAACCCCAAGCCCTGAAACCGAAACCCTAAACCCTAAGCCCTGAACCCTGAACCTTAAACCCTGAACCCTGAACTCCCAACCCTAAACCCTCAGCCCTCAACCCTAAGCCCTAAACCCTAAACCCCTAACTCTCTAAGACCCTCAATAATAGCTTCCATTTCTTCTCCATTATCCCTATATAATCCCTACATAACCCCTTAACCCCAGTCCCTAAACCCTAAACCCTATATACACCCCTTGAAGGGTACCCTATAACCCCTATATAACCCATGGCCATGGGGACCCAACCCCTATATAATCCCTATAATATCCTAAGCCCTAAACCCCCCTTTGTTGGGGAGGAAGGGACCTACGCACCAGACTTTGGCTCTGCTTCTTGGGCACACGGCTTACGGCGCATGGCGCACGGTAGGGTTTTAAGGTTTTTAAGGTTTGGGGAGGGTTTAGGGCTTAGCATTTAGGGTTGAGGGGTTTGAGGGTTCTGAGAGTTTTGAGGGTTTTCAGGGTTTAGAATTTAGGGTTTAGGGTTTTTAGTGTTGATAGGGTTTACGGTTCAGAATTTAGTGTTTAGGATTTTGAGGGCTTCGAGGGTCCAGGGTTTAGAACTTAGGGTTTAGGGTTTAGAATTTAGGGTTTAGGCTTTGAGGGCTTTGAGGGTTCAGGGTTGATAACTTAGGCAGGGTTGATAGGTTTTAGTGTTCAGAACTTTTTGTGTTTTTCAGTGTTCAGTGACCAAAATTTAGGGTTTTGAGTGTTTAGTGCTCAGAATTTAGGATTTAAGGTTTTCAGGCATTGGGGGCCAACCTTGGGCGGTACCTATTACTGAAAGGGGATGTAATACATCGGGGTCGATATTGGGGCATTTACGTCCATTCTCCCACAAATACTGCCTATGTAATCCCTACACCCCCTGTAGTCAAGGCCAGTTTCCATTTGCTTCTCATGTGATTCTCCATTATATGGGATAATAACTCTCAACCCTGAACCCTAAACTCCAAATCTTGTAAACCCCCTACACCTTAAACCCTAAGCCCCCAGACCCCCAAACCCGAAACTGGCAACCCTAAACCATACCTAAATCCTATATAACCCATTGCCCCTCTTATAACCCCTAGAACCCCCTATTAAAGGGCCCCATAACCCTAAACCCTAAGCTCTATAACCCTAAACCCTATAACCCTATGACCCTCAACCCTAAACCCAAATCCTATAACCCTAAACCCTTAACCCTATAATCCTAAACCTTAAACCCAAAACCCTATAACCCTAAACCCTATAACCCTAAACCCTAAACCCTATAACCCTATAACCCTAAACCTTATACCAACCCTAAACCCTATAATCCTAAACCCTAAACTCTATAACCCTAAACCCTAAACCCTCTAACCCTAAACCCTATACCCGAAGCCCCCAAGCCTTCCTCGTCAGCCCAGGCTCAGTGCCTTCCGTGCTCCGGCTACCTCCTCAATTACGAGGTGGATAAGGCCTGGGGCTTAGGGTCTAGGGCTGAGGGTTTAGGGTTTAGATCTGGGGAGATTTGGGATTTAGGGTGATTCGTTTGAAGCTTGTCGGTGGTGGGCCCTGCTTCTTGGTTTGCCTGGCTGGGGGAAGCTACCTTTGTTGTTTGGGGGCTAGGCTGCTTCGCCAGCGGGCCGAACTCAAAAGGAATTCGGCCAAAGCTCTGTTCAAGATCTCGTAGCTTTTGAGCAAAACTTTTTAAATGTGTGGGTGAAAGGGTTTTGGCCTTGAGGAGAAGAGTGAAATTCAGTACGCACTATATTCTCCCAAACGGACATAGAACTTGATGTAGCATGTTTTCAAAATGACAGCAGCTTTTACAATGCCCTTTGGCAGACCTCACCCCAAAAAGCCTAACCCCCACTTGCAGGGTTTTGGGTTTAGGGTTGAATTAGGGTTTCAGATTCTGGGTTTAGGGTTGAATTAGGGGCTCAGTTTTTATTCCTAAACCCTAAACCCTAAACCCTAATCCCTAAACCCTAAAACGTGTGGGCTTAGGGTTTAGGGTTTGGGGATGGGAGCGGTGTTGTGACATCGCAGCAAGCCCTCATCCCTATGCCTCCCGCTGTTTCTTAAAATGATCCCTATATAATCCTCAACAAGGACCCAATAATCTCCGTGCAATCCCTGTGTATGCCATGGGATCCCATCTTTTCTTGAGAAAGTGCAATGTCCACCCAAAGATCAGTTCCCAGTCCTAAACTCCAAATTCCTGGACCCTACTCCCCTGAACTTAATCCTAAAAGCCTCAGCTCCATTCCTGAAAGCCAGAACGCCAAACCCCGAAACCCTAAATCCCAAAACAAACACCCGAAACCCCATAACATATATTCCCCTACATGATCCCTGTACTTCCTATATGTTATAGACCACATATAACTCCTACCAATCCCTAGATAAATCCTAATACCTAAACCCCAAACCCTAAACTCCTAGATAACTCCTATAATGCACTAAAAAGCCCCTACAGCTAACTAGATATTCCCTAAGCCCTAAACCCTAAAGTCCTAGATAACCCATACAAAGCCCCTATGTAGCCCTAAGCCCTAAACTAAACCCTAGCCCCTAAACCCGAAGTACCTTCGTCCGGAGGATGCAAGGCGGTGTCAGGCCACCTTTGTGACCAACGTCGTCACCTTCTCTTTGATCTTTTGCTGGGGCTGCCCAGCTTAAGGCTGTATAGGTGAAGGTTTTACGCATCGGATTAAGCAGTTAGGATGTAGAATTTGAGGTTCCGGGGCTTAAGGTTTAGGGTCTAGGGTTAAAGGTCCAGGCCTGAGGCATAAGGAAGAATCAAATGAAAGATTAGATAAACAGCGAAAGGGCCGTCGCACAGAAGGTGCAATGGGAAATGGGATGGACAGTAAATGAGCCAGAAATGGAACGTCGCACAGAAGATGAAATCGGAAATGACATCGAAAATGAAGTGGAGAATGACATGGACACGTGGTGGCATGAGGATTACAGAAGGACATTGTACAGGCTTTGGGCGTTTGGAGGTGCAGGTCTTGGGCTCAGGGTGTAGTTACGGCAGAAGAGTTGTGCACGGGAATTCTGGAGAGCTGGTCAGACGGGTATGTAGGGTCTGTGTCAGGTTCTCTGTTGCTCGGCTAGTTACATATGTTGGGGTGCGTGTATGGAGTGCTTAAATGCCATAACGGGTGGTATAGCATTAGTACCCCCTCCCCCCCAAAACTATTATCCACTCCCCTGAAGCAAAAAAGTCCTGTCTATCATAATGGTATTGACCTGGGATGTATATATATATATATGTGTGTGTGTGTGTGTACGTGTATGTGTTGTTTTTTCAGATTGAGGGAGGGCATGATGAGGGTGAATAGATGGGTTGAGGTAGGGATGTTTGCAGAATGCGTGGCTTCACCTGAGTCGTGGGTTGATGGCAGACAAAAACTTGCGTTTAGGGTTTAGGTTTAGGGTTTCGGGTTTGGTGCTTGGGGTTAGGGCTTTGGGGTTTAGGTTTTAGGATTTAAGTTTAAGGTTTAGGGTTGAGACCCCATTCTGCTACAACTAGATTTTGGGTACTGCCCCCCTCAGTAACAGTTGGATAATATTAATAATATGGTTATATATAGCCCTCAACAGGACCCCTAATATAGACTGTTACTGGGAGGGGGCAGTACCCAAGTTTACAACCCCTTCGTGGTCAGTTCCATGGGTTGACGATTATCTTCGCCGATAAGGGTTTAGGGTTTAGGGTTTAGGGGGAGATACAATGAGATAAGTGAGGGTCAGTGTCCTTACCTCTAAGGGGGAATTTCAGGGGCATTTAAAGGGGTTTTAGGGGTTTTTTAAGACTTATGGGGATTTATGTTACCCCAGTATTGGAGAATCACATGGTCAAATGGAAGCAAACATTGAAAATGAAGTGGAAACTTGATTATATAGGGTGTATGTATAGGGTTACATGGGGCTTCTGATGTTTCCGGCGGTCCCCATAATAAGGAATATTGTAGACTCGCGTCATGTTGGGGTCCCCACATTTACTGAAATTGTTTCTTGACCCCCAGGATTGAAAGTTTGCACCAACATTTGAAGCAGGCTGGCCCTGGTATTTCCTAAAACTCAAACTGGGTTGCTGTTAACGAACGTAATTTAAGTTACAATATTATGAAGGGTCTCCTTTTTACTAACTTATTTTAAGTTCGTTAACAGCAACCCAGTAAACCCCAAACCTTGGGTACTGCCTCCCTCTCATTAACATTCGGAAAACGTGTAAAAACTACTTATGCAGAGTGTAGAGCCCTTATTCTAGACTGTTAATGGGCGGGGCAGGACCCTACCTAAACCCGGATGCTTTCCGGGTGCAGCTTGATCTTGGACATCCTTGAAAGAGTTTAGGGTTTAGGGTTTGCAAAAAAGGGCTGTGGGTTTAGGGCAGAGGATCACCACCCAAATTCGAACTCCATAGCTATCATATTCTAGAATAGGGCCCCAATTTTGTGGTTAGGGCTCTCAAATCCTCTGCTTATTAGGTCACAACCATTACTGCCCTAAGCCTTAAGGCCCAAAGCCTATCTCCGTTGCATAATGCCCCTGCTTGATGATTCATGGCTTGCAACCTCATTTATAATCCCACAAGCCAAGTAGTTACTAATCAAGTCCCATGAACCTTCAAGTAGGCTCACAGCCGGTCCCTCATTTTGAGAAGCCTGAAGCTTCTCGTAGCCAACGGTACCCTTACTTTCAGATGACCGCCCATGTGCCTCTAACCGCCTGTACACTAAGCCCTAAACCCCAAACCCTTAACCGTGTTCCTCTTGGCCCTTTTGGGCGGTCCCCAAGTCCAGGATTGATCTTTTGGACACTGGCATTTATCTGCGGCCTTCCTGGGGTGGTCGTGGACATCCGCATGGATGCCGGACAGGCCTAAGCATTTTAGAGTTTAGATGCCAGGGCTAGGGGGACCCCAGTAGAAACCCAAAAATACTACTAAGGGAGCCCACAGCCCTAAAGGTACACCTGATTTTGGGAATCTGTCAGGGTTTAGGCTTTGGGGTTTAGGGCGAATGCTTAGGGGTTGCGGAGTCCCGTGACTCGACTGTTGGGCTTTAGGGTTTGACTTTAGGGTTTAAGACAGAATAAGCAGGTTATAACCTATACACTCGATAGTTACTAAGGTAGGAATAGTGTTCCAGAATATTCCGGCAACATGGAAACCACTTTTCCCCTTTTGCCGGGGGATTCTAGGATACCCCTTCACACCCTTACAGCGATACAAGGGTTTAAAGTTTAGGCGGCTCCACTTGTTCCCTTAAATAAGTTTTCTCAATGTAGGGTTATCTTTCTGCTTCCAAAAAGTCGGGAATGATTACAATTAGGGGCGTCAGTCAGGGGTGTGTTAGTAGGAGAGAGTGGATGAGTTCATTACACTTTGCAGGGACGTTGCACCGAGCAACTCTGAAATGCATCGCTCAGTGCTCAGTGCCGAAAACTGAAAATCCTAACCCTTGACCCTAAAACCTTAAAACCCTAAACCATACACCCTAATCCCTAAACCCTAACCCTAAACCGTGCTGTTTGCACTGAACACTTCTTGGGTTTGTAGGTCTCGTTGTCTTTCATGGTAATGGACCCCCAATATAGCCGCTTATAACAATGCACCAGCACCCTAGATAAACCTCCAATATAGTCTAACGGGAAATTCAGGAGAGTATTTGGGGGGGAACCCTAAACCCTAGCGTGCCCCTCAAGTAGAATATGGCTCTGGGTAGATTATAGTAAGATCGCCATATATCCCATATTCTATCCACTTAAGAGGGGACTATATACAACATCTCGCGGGAAGTGGTTAATCCAGTGAACAGCTGAGCCTGAAGTCCTCCAGCGCGAGTGCTCCAGAACATGATGCCAGGGATGGCCCAGAGGGTTTACTGGGTTGCTGTGAAGGAACTTCAATTGAGTCACTATATTGGGGGAAACCTATTAATTACTATATAGGCCCATTATGGAAACTTAGTTCAAGTTCCTTAGCAGCAACCCAGTTTAGGGTCTAGGTTGTAGGGTTTTAGGGTTTTGGGCTTAAAAGCCCAACTAATCCTCTTCTCTCATAATAACCTCCCACCCCTTGACACTAGGTACATAGACACCACCAATTTCGTGCCATATTCAGGGTAACATTCATTATTGAGGGGGTGCTTTTGGGGGGGAATGCAGTAGGCTTCTCCTATTTCAATTAATTAGGCCCGCTACATTGGAGCTCTTAGTTTCAGGTGCACTTCGTTTGCAGTGGTGCCTTGGAGTTCGCAGTATCATGTCAGAGCTTAGGGTTCAAGGTCTGCATGTTGGCAAGATCTAAGCGCTTTTAAACTTAAGGTCAGCTGGCAGCCCACCAAGGTTAGCACGTTGCATCTTCCCTAATCCCCTCCCCCCCAAAATCAGCACCCCCACATTCATGGATATTCATTTTATGTATAATGACCCTGTATTGGGAGAATCTGTGTATCTATAATCAAGGGGTGGGGGCTATTATTTCGTGATCTCTGTTCTGAACTCCTCCGGGAGTTGACCGACGTGACTTGTAGACTCCGAGGTGGAAACTAGGTGGGGCCAGGGTTTTTCGTTTTGAATTGCGGGTCTGGACTAGGCTGAATGCCATGGAGTGGTGGTTTCATTGCTAGAACGGGAAACTCACAAAAGGGGGTAATGTAGGGGTTGTACGGCGGGGTAAGTAAGGCGGTTATTGAGGTGTGATCCTCATACGGGAGTCTCCCCTCGATTACTTCTAAGCGATCTTGAACATGGACCCCCGATAACCTGGGTAATCCCCATATATCCCTAGAGTCCCTACCATTCCTTCCCTTAGGGCCTCGTTTTTTCCGGGAGGCCCCCATATCCAAGCCTTGCAAGAGACCCTCCCCCAAGCAAGCCTGGCAGCGCATATGGCCTCCTTTGAAAGGACAGTCGCCCTCATAGGCCGCCTTTTGGGGTTCTGCGTTTGTTTGGGGGAAGATGCCCTAAGCCTTAAACTCATGCATATGTTCATATCCCCCTGTCCGCCGTATGGAATACCTACTAAGAGGTTTTTGTGGGGGGAATACGCTAAACCCTAAACATCTTATACCAAAAACCTTAAACCGTAAACCCGAAATCCCAGGCCCTAAACCCCAAGCTCTCAACCATACATGCGAACACCCCTAGCCAACCCCTAATAGTTGCTGTAGGAGACTTTCCAACCGTAGAGTCCCCAGTCCCGAAACCCCACACCTTAAACCCTATATAATAGGGCAGTTGGGATTTTCTTTTCCACTCCCTGTGTACCCGTTGATTTCTATACCCTAAACCCTAGAAAGTATGAGTAGTTTCAATTTTCTTCTCCATC
>CAJNIZ010047653.1:21869-35425 GCA_905231905.1 Symbiodinium pilosum | reverse complement strand
TAGAAGTAGTCGTCGTCGTCGTAGTAGTAGTTGTGGTAGCAGCAGAGCAGCAGCAGCAGCACCAGAAGATGTACTAGAAAGACGTAGAAGTAGAAGAAGTAGTAGTGGCTGTGGTAGAGGTCTTTTCCACTTCAGTTCTGCAGTTGTCAAAACGATTTAGCTACCGCATCCCCAACCTAAGGGTATCTCGTTGTTGACTGCAGTTTTGATACAGTTCTCCGTTTTCCATCTTGAAGAACCTGACAGGAGGTGCTGTCGAGTTGTGCTGACAGATCATGTCTAGCCAAGGCTATCCTATGGTCGCATCTATTCGGCGGCCCAGAAGGCCAGAACATCTTCCCTTGCTTCATGAGTCCTGATGGTCTAAGAAGGCATCATTTGGTCATGCATTCAGGATTTGGCGTCTAGAGTTTGCAGTTGGCCCGGAGATGAGTGGACATGGGGGAAGCATGCCAGCTGTGCTCATGGTTTTTCATATCTTCCTTTCAGGTATGAACGTAGCAAAGGCATATTGCTTCATTGCTGCTCGCATGAATGCCTGCGACATGTGAATATTCTTGAAGTCCTTGCGTACCCAGCTGGTTTTGCATCCAGGTCTTCCAGGTCTTGGCCCTTAGGCACAGAGGCAGTCCAGAACTCCCAAAACTCTGCATTCAAGGTGTCTGCTGCGTTGCAGTTGCAGCTGCCGCCAGGGTCTTTGGTGGGTGCCGCTGCAGCAAGGATCCACGAAAGGGTGTCCCCTCTTTTTGGGGTCCTTGATTGTTCTATTCATGCTTCTTTGAGGTGTATGTGCGCTCCGATTATGGCCCGCTGCATTGTTCAGTTTTTGCAAGTCTTCCATGGGACTTGTTGCTCTCAGTAGGACCGCCGGAAGAGATGCTGGGTTTCAGTCTCAACCTTTTTGGTAAGATCATACATGTAGAGCCAAGTTCCCAGCACATTTAAGCAGGTGGTTTCATTTCATGTTCTTTAATTCCCCGCTTCAGACAGAGGTATTTCTACGACTGTCCCTTTAGGCAGTTAGGCATCCCAAGTGTTATGCAATTGGCGCTGTTGGTACTGGGATACAGACATGTGGTGGATTGCCTCGTTCCCGGCAAAAAAAATGCTGAGGCATTTGCGGAGTCAACAGCCTTGACACTTGGCGCAAGCGGTAAGTTTCTAGGGTCTAGTTCTGCGTGCAGTTCCCAGAAAAATGCACTCTCAAAGCGTACATGGCGATGCGTGTCCAAGAGCAACCTAGCTGCAGCACTCCCTCAAGGTGGGTAGGGGCATACATGGAGAACCCAAGGTGGACGGACACAGCTTGTTGTTTGTTGGCTCTGGTTACGGTGGTTGTGCCAACAGATGCCTGTGTAGCGTGGCCCAGTGGTTCATCCCAATTTAGTCGCTTGCTTGAGGCCGGTATCTGTGCTGTTCGCACCTAGTCTTAGTCCAATCGAGTACAGGACAACTTGCTTCAGTAATGCTCCAGTTATCATTTGGGGTGTATTCTGAGGACTGGTTTCTGGCCGACCTCGCCTCGCTGTTTGCAGGCGTAGGTTCGGTGCCCCTGAGCGAGGCCATTATGGGAACGTGAAGATTGAGTAAGGCATGTTTCCAAGATGTTCGTTGAAAGTTGATCTTCTGATTTCACTTTAACTTCAAGCAGGAAGTGAACTTGGTTCAAAGATCTAGCAGCAAGGGTGTTCATCCCACCTGCATCCAAAAGCTTCAAAGCTTGATGAGATATGGACCTTTTCAGCATCTGCTTTGCAAAGCGGCCAGCCCAGGATTCCACATAGATGCCTGCACAGGCATCTGCGAATCCCTCCAGCAACAGGGTGTGGGCTTCCAACACCTGAGAGCACGAATCAAAGATCGATGGACATCTAGTGAGCTTCAGTTAAGGGCTGTAACTGGTGCCCAAACTTCTCTATGAATGAAGTTGCCGAAATCATGCAAACTTACAATATAGAGCTCATACCCACAAAACGCAGGATTGGGATGTGGCAACGCTGCGTCCGGTGGTGGAGAGGTTCGGCATCTTGTAGGACTGAAGAGGGTAGCATCGAGGCGACACATACAGGTCTACGACAACATCAACATGATATATATATATGTATATGTATATGTACAATGTGTATGTATATGTGTATGTACACATGTGCAGGTCATCTTTGAGGAGAGAACATACACTTTCATGAGATGAGGGCGATTCCTCCTGACTCTTCGAGGTTCAGAACTTCATCCAATCTTGTTGGGTTTGACAACTGAACAATTGCTTCTTGGAATATCCAGAGCAGGAGATGGTAGGCTAATTGAGCGGTAGGGATGGCCACCTGCACAGCAGCCCGTAGGCTGAAGCTGTCGACACAAACCCGTGTGTCAAGATGTATTACGTTGCTGGAGGTGCGAGCTTTCAGCCGTGTTCTGCGATGAGTCACATCTGCCAAAATTCCGCTCGCTGCCAACGGTGAGGTGCTGGAACGGTGTTGAAAGTTTTTACGATTTGATTCAGGATCGAGCAGCGCAAATTCATGTGCATAGTTTGATGCAGTCAATGTTCGAAATGTCTTCCTGCAAGGGGTCCGTGCCGCACGGTTAGCGACCTGAAGAGCCTGCAAGGTGGATAATCGTCTTGGGTGCCTTTGAAGATGTGGGTGCCTCTCACTAAGAGTGACAGGAGGCCTTACTGCTTAGTTTAGTGGCATGTCTACAATCACTATTCTGAATGTTGTTCTCATTTTTACAGATGTCTTTTGTTATGCTCCTTGCTGTTCTTGTCCACCCCAAGCAGAAATTCCAGGATTGGGTTTGAAAGCAGTGAGCGTCAGCACTTTGATTTGGTGAAGTTGGAGAGAAATCTCGCTGAGGTGAGAGCTTAGAGCCTGGTCACCCTTGCCGCCTGGATTCGCTCCACGTCAGCAGTAGGGGAGCCGCAGGAGGTTACATGTGGACATGGATGTTGGTACACAATTGTATGCAACTTGGATTGGATGGTTGAGCTGGGAACCTCTCTGACACGGGCTGATCTGTTGGCAGCTGAATCTGCAGAATCAAGGATACGGGCCCTTGCTTTGCTTGGGTCTTTGGGCCTTGCCATCTGAAGCACGCGCTGGGCAGTCAGAAATCCCACCACTTAGCGGGTTTGGGGCGGTCAACTTCGGATTTGGGCGCGCCCGTACGAATCATGACTCGCTGTACTCCCTCTTATGACTGGTGCTGCCCGATTCTACGCAGGATTGGCAGTATGGCAGACTGGCGTTCCAGTCAATTCTGGTCACATGCGATGCTGTTTGCAACCTAGAACCTGAATCATTGTGAGTGCCTAGCATATGAAAAGAGAAGCTCCATGTGGTCCGCTTCGACCTCCTGCAAGAAAGCCGTCTGGGGCCGAGTCAAGCTAGGTTAGAGCGGCTGGCTGCCCAGCCAGCTGAGGCAACGATCAGGATCCGAGGACCGTGTGTTTCGTTCATCTAGATTCTTGCTTGAGGTTTGCTGTGAATTTGGGTTCTGGATCCAATGGGCCGCTTTGCATTTGTACAAAACTTGAACGGCAGCAACTTTTGGAAAGGTCGTCAGGCCAATGGAACGGGCTTCGCTTACTGCCTATTGCTTGACCTTTCAGGATGTTAGTGTGGTGCACATGCATGTTGACGGAGTTGCTGCTTCTCTGGCAAGCATGAGTGAAGTGAAGCCTTCTGGAAATTGCGCTAGTGTGTATGAGCTCCCTCCTCCTCGTCGTCCGACCAGGCAAATAGCTAACTCTGCTCCAACCCCTCTGCCAAGCACCAACAGTGTCACCAGCCATTGTGATACTGAAAGGAGTCAGGTGGCTTTGGGCTTTTCCGTTGCACGTGCTACAGCTAAAGTCTTTACCTCTCAGCCAGGACCGACAGACATCCACACGATCCTCCACACTTCTGGGACCACTGGCCTGCCCAAAGGCCACCTCTCTGATTTCCTCATCAGCATCCCTCTAGTCCCAAGGGCAATCTTTGTTGCTGTGATGTTTGCTATGCCTGCAATCATGGTCGACTTGGTTTCAGGGTGGAACAACCTATTCCCTACTTGGCCCTATTTGAGTCTGGTTGGTTCGGCTGTAAGATCGAGGCTCGCTTTGGCAATTTCCTCAGACCTGTCAGCGCATGAAACTGGATGCGTGCATGAAACGTCATGAAACCATGCCTGCCTGAAGCTTGCGGGACATGTAGCTGAGCTGCTGTGCTAGGTACCAAGCTATTTGCTGCTCAGTTATGTGCAGCACCTTATGCCTCCAGGTGTGGTCTATAGCGATGAGCTTTGGCACAAAAACATGATGACGTACCATGGCCGCCAGGGTATGTCTAGCCGGCAGCGAGCAGACCTTCGTGAGGTTTAGAATGTCCGATGTAGCCTTGTATGGTGAGGATCGCCTGGCAAAAGTTACCTTGACGTTTAGCCCGTTTTGTCTTGCAAAGCTTTGCGCATTTTTGGGGCCCTAACTGACCAGACCGAAGACATCACAGACTATGTCCAAAGCTCCGGACAAAGGCTGCAGGGTAGCGGACGCCACAATTTTCTGTTGTGGTGTGCGGAGTCCAGACGAACCATGTGCACGGTGAGCACCAAGGTATCCTGGCCTCAACGTGGGCGGCTAGGCTGATCTAGTCCGTGACTTCTGACAGCACGAGGCAGGGACAGGCCTTTTTGGTGTGTGCCTTCTCCAGATGCCGGGGGGGTGCTTGACATTGCCTGGCGTGACTTCGAGGCTACTCGTACATGCCGCTTGCTTACATCACGGACCGCCACACGGACTCTCGGATTGCAGGGCCAGAAGACGCACTAGGAGTTGCCATTCTGACCCAGCAAGAGCTGCAGAATTCTTCGTAGGGGGGAACTCTAAATATGAAGCACCTCATATTGTTGCAGAACGTATAGGGCTGTGTTCACAAGAGTTGCCCGCCCAAGTTTTCAAGGCCCGAAAGCAGTGCTGCTTGCAGTGCTTATCAGGCAGTTTCCCAAAATTGGGGTACCTTTTGGGGGTCCTTGTAATAAGTATGGATTAAAGTATTTTGGGGTCTATATTCGGGTCTCCTTATCTTGGGAAACCACCATAACCATGGGTAGACTGCATCAGCTTCTGCTGCGCGCAAGGCCCGTCGGGTGACCTCACGGCAAGTAAACGCTCACAACGTTTCTCCACTCCCAAGATGTGGGAGAATTGGGAGCATAGTCCCTATTATGGTACACAGTAGTCCTCCACGCCCATTTTTCTCGGGAGTTCAGACCTATGCACTATTGTATACCATGGGTAGTGTGGATGACATACCCCACAGCTTCTCAAATGGTTAACATAAGAAGAATGCATTCAACACCCAAAGTCAGAAAATTGGGCAACTTGCTGTTCGCACCAAGGTGTACACCACGATCTGGAACGGTGGCCGCGCGGGTATCCGAACGCGTGGTTCCACAGATGCAGCGTGAAGGCATTGATAGTAACATATTATCATGGAACCCGTGCTAACAAGAGTATCAGTACTTTAAGCAACAACATCAGCAAGGAAAGCATGTTCTCTGCAGCAGTCTTTTTAGCAATCTCAGCTTTCATGTTTTTGGTGCTGATGACCGGGCAGCAACAACGCAGCTGTTCAGAAGAACTGAACTGCGTCAATTCATGACAGCAACCATCACGACCGCAGCATCAGTAAAGTCTTCATCGTCGCCCTCAGCCACACAATCATCAACACCATCGCCGCTTTTCTTGTAGAGGGCTCAGGGATGTCTTGTATTGGGGTCCAATCGACAGTCCGTACTGACACTCAGTAGGTTTTTGCCTAGATTGTCTCATGCTCAGGAAATCTTTCGGGATCTGCAAGCTCTCCATCCCAGTGCGCCTGACTCTGCAATTAAGGCGTTAGCACAGGCAAGCTCCAGCTCAGATTTGTCGGCATTATACCCTATGATAATGATACCGTTCTATGTTATGTTATGCCACATTCCACCATGCTATCTTTTAAATCTATTGTACTAAACTCTGCTATACAGAGAATGAAAGCTCAAGAGTGCTCAAGCTTGCGCCTGCATTCCTCCTCTTGCCCTCACAGCTAGGACGCCGTCGCCCAACAGCTTGGGCAGCTGGCAGCACAGATGGAGCAGATTCGCTTGCAAGGAGCGCAGCAGACCACGGCCAATGAGCAGCTTGCTGCACAGGTCGCAGGCATTCAGGACCGCCCGGACAATCCTTTTAGGGGAAACTTCACAGGACCGCCACAGCATCTTGTGGTTGCGGAATCCTGGCTTTTCTCCTCGCCTCCAAATACGGATCCTGACAGAGCGATCGCAGTCCGTGAATGTGCAGAGATGGTGCAACAGGCCTTGCAGAACAGAGTGGCTCCAGCCATGGGAGCAGCTTTCGGAGCACTTGCAGCAGATGGATCCGCCAATTTGAGGGTGGATACTTTGGAGGCTGAAGTTCGCTCACTCAAGAGGCACACAGCATGGACTCAGCGCGACATCCTGACCTCACAGATTGAGCAGGCCAAGCGCACCATCGTGTGCCGCAACTTTCCGCGTTGGTTGAGCATTCAAGATGGAGAGGTCACCATCGAGCAGGCCCTCACAGAGGCAGGCTTGCGCATCGAAGGACGGCTGCAACCATGGGAGCTCACAACGCAGCGGCTGGTTGACGACGATGGAAAGGAGAGTTGGTCGGGAGTCTCCATCCTCACAGTCCCCAACCACATGATCCGGCAGAAGGCGCTCCAGGCGTACAACCGGATCAGGCCGCGCTACGTGGAGAAGTCCGTTCTATCTCTATCATCACAGAACCCGGTCTACAACCAGCACGGGAACAAAGTGAGGGAAGTCGAGCGTGCGAAGTTCCTTGGCATTTTCCTTTCCAGAAACGGCACGACGAGGAAGGACGTGACAGAGCGTCTTCGAAAAGCCAGGAAACACTTCAACACGCTGCGTCACGTCTGGAGACATACCGGATTTCCACTCCACTAGAAATTGCGCATATATAATGCACTGTTTGTCCAGATGATCGCGTACGGCATGGAATCGGCAGCGCTTACCCAGCCAGATCTCCACCGTATCGAAGGCTTTTACTCCCAGAGCCTTGGCAAAATGCAGGATACCCGCAGCCTTTTACACGGAGGTGCTCGCACCAGAATACCCCACCACCACCAACCAGCAACTTCGCGAGCAATCTTCACAGCCACCCCTCACACACCACATGCACAGGGCACAACTCAAGTTGTTTGGTCATGTTTTGAGAGCACCGGAGAATTGTTTGGAGAGGAACTGTTGCTTCACGAAGTCTTTTCTTTACAGGCGAGGCGTGGTGGGATGAGGGATTAGGAGCGGACACCCCAACAAATACTGGGCTGAACAATGTGCCTCACAAGATTGGCACTGGCTCCAACACCTCCCTAACCCTCCAGCACAGACGCACCCGAAATTCCCCTTTGCATTTGTTCAGTTTCACAGGTTGGCTGTCCACCGGTAACTCTGGAGTCGGCTAGTGCCTATGTGCAGGAACTACCTAAAGAAAACGTGCTGTAATGCGTTTTCCCAGTGAGCTCACAGCAAGTTCGCAGCAAGACCGCAGTTAAGCTTGGAGTATGGATGCATACGGCTGCAAAAAATACCGAGAATGAAACACGTCTTGCGGTTGTGTTGACAGGTTCCAGATTTTTTAACTTCAGTAATCCGAAGCAATGGCAGCACCCAAGAAACAAGCAGGTGCTCAAGGGCGTCCCAGCTTTCTGGGAGCGTGTGCAACGAGCAGCGTCGCTCGTGCAGGTGTCAGCAATGCGCCACATGCGTTCCTCTGCGTTCGGGGAATTGAGCGCACATTCAAGCAAGGATCTGGAGACTTGCACTTTGTAGTTGCACCTTTTTGTAGTGCTCGACAGGATTCGACACGTGAACTTGCACACATCATGCTTACTAGCACTCAACGGCTGCTGCTGTAGACATCTTCTGCAGATTTCGCACCTCGACCCTGGGTAGCATCTAGCATGTCAGGTTACCCGGATAGCATTGCATGCACCCCCACAGAGAGTCCAGGATCCGTGCCTCAGTTCCTTCATTGAAAGGACCGCTCCCTGCAGTTGCTGGGCGGCCGCTGCCGCATCCTGTGCCATGGCTTCAATGTAATCCGGCAAAGAAGCCTCAAAGCAAGCTGTCCTGGGGTAATATTGCGAAGCTCTTGAGCACTTGTTGTCAAGCTTGATGCATGAGGCACGGTAAAGCTAGGGGACCAAGAGGGCATAGTTTCCCGCTGCGGTGCTCATATTCCCCTGATCAGTACCCGCATCACTTCCTGATCTCATGCAATAGATCATCTTGTGCGCAGGTCAGTGGATCGCAAGATACCGCTAACCATTCATGCATGCAGCCTTCAGAAGGCAACTACCAGCAATGGGAGGCGACCATAGCAATCTATGTGCAATTGAGCCCGATGGTTGCTTGAGCTTGCAAAGCAGTTCTTTTGGGTTCTTTGGCTCGTGCATGATTGAAGATCACACCGAATGGACTGCTTGTGTGCCCATCCTACTTGTCGTAGTCCTGGCAGTAACACGCGTGATTGCAAAACCGGTTGGGGTTGAAACGAAGGATCTGCGGCGCTGGAGCATTGGACAAAGGTGTCGCGCAGTGGCTACCAGGCTGCAGAGGACGGAGAGCGCGAAGAAGGGCACGAAAGGCTTCCAAAGATGGCAATGGTGCAGGAGCAGTCAAAGGCATCATCGCCATAATATACGCAACGATTACTTCAAGTGGGGTAGTCGCAGGAGCAGGGAGACGGCAAGAGTGACGCTAGTGACGGTAGTAGCGAAGCCGTTGATACCAGACATGTCATTCTGAGCAAACGTCCGGGCTCATGAGTACCTCACAGCCTCAGCGGCGGCAGTGCCGGCAGAGGCAAGAAGAAGAAGATGAAGATGATAAGCGAGGCTTGCTGTACGGAGCGGAAACTGGGAATGGAATGTCAAGAGTACTCGCAGGTATACGTGGCGACAATGCAAGTCAGACTAGTCAGAAGAAATACCCCAACACAGTGAACTTCCTCTGCCGACACAGCAGTCAATCTGTGATAAGATCTGTTTTTGCACGGTATGGTCTCTGTTGTCTTGTTATGTGGCTCGTGCTGATCCCGCTATGCTAGGCTGACGTGCAAATGTGCATGTTGAGATCTGGACCGGCATCTCATCACTCCATGAGGGGTTGAAATGCTTGGAACTCTCTTGGGCTCAGATCTTGGTGTTCCATATCCAGGGGGTGTCAATTTAGGCTCATAATATCCCAAAGTGGTCAACCCCCGATTTGTGGAAACCCCCAGATCTTCGCATCCTCGGCAATGCCAAAGCTTGAGGTTCCGCGGCTGCAGTGTCGCCGCGCAGCCGGTGGAATTCCTGGAGATGTACGGAGGACGGCTGCGTGTCACCAGGTGATTTAACTTCGTTTTGGGAGTAGGTGATCTGGTTAAAGAGCAGATAGACCCCGTGCGGGCCTTGATTTGCAGGATGTGAAGGGTTCTGCACAGGTCGAAACTGTTGGGACCTCATATCAGATGGTTGCATGTCCACGGTTGTGAACGGAACTTGGGGCCGTCGGCGCCAGTTGAGATCTAGGTTGGATTGGTTCAGTCTGTTCGGGCATGAATTCCATGTTGACGTTGCGCCCATGCTGGTCTGTCACGTATCCCAGTCTCGGAGTCCACTGTTTCCTAGGCAGGCGGAAGCGACATCTACGACCTTGCAGCTGTTCATAGTATCAGATATTAGCAGGATTGACACTATCCTTAGCTGTAGAGCTGTGATTGTTCTGTCTTGCCATCAGTGCCTGTCGGACTTGTTTGGTCTTCATCTTGGGTTACACAACTTTAGGTTCCAGCTTTTAATGCACGTGGCAGGCACAGAGTGTGGCAACATCGCGGTCAATCGGAAGATCACCAAGGGGGTAGAGTACAAGGTGCCCAGGTCCGACTTTTCAGGTCTCAGGGCTCTATAATCCCTAAACCCAATTTTGCAAAGCTCCTAGGCAGCTTGTCCATATCAAGGTAGGGCAGAAGCTCTTGAAGTAGTTCATCTCTGAAAATCTCCTCGGGTTGCATCAGCAAGAGGAGACGTGCTTCAGGGTTTCAGTGCTGGGAGGTGCTCCCGTATGAAGACCTGGAGGAAGGCTGCGGCGAATTGGTCGTAAAGAATCTGGTCAAGATGCAGATTCAGGGTCAGTGGGTGTCTGGCAGGATTTTCCAATTCAGGGGAGGTGGGTTGATGGAAGCGGCGGTGGGTTCCAGACTGTCTTGCATGTTTGTGGAACTTGAAAGTAATTGTTGAACCTTTGCGGTGCGGGTTTCCAGGACTGGCAGCAGCATGTTCTCCTGCTACTACAAGGACGGCAACTTCTGGGAAGGAGACGGAAGTCTCGTTGGCGCAGTCAGACGGTTTTTGTCCTGGTGATACATCAAAGACAGCTACAGTTTGAACCTTCATTTTTTGCAGTACACTTTCTCTGGACGAATCCGCTGCCTTATTCCTCCACTGCACAATGATGGGAATGTTTACCACAGAGAGTGAATTTTCGATGATCAGACGATATTAAAAGCTGCCAAAGCCACGTCAGGATCCCGCACGAACCGCGGCCGCCTTCACGGAGGAAAGGTTTGGGTACTTTGTCTCTTTGGGGAAGTCTTTGCGCAGAAGAGTTGCACGAAAGATGAGGCGCCCATGACTTTAGGAAATCTCATGATGTGCACAATTCTTCAGGATTCCTGGGAAAGGGCGGACCTTGGCCAGGGCGGAAGTCTTACAAGCTGAATATGTACTGTGTGATCCGCCTGTAATGTTACCTGTCTCTGTGCTGCATCCGCCGCTATCCGGCTGCTATCCCCATAAGCCTCAGCCCAAAGCCAGTTTTGCGAATCTGCACCGTGTAGAGGATGGATTCTACAAGATTGGGGACCTCGTGTGTGTGAGAGGTGATGAGCAGCTTGGCAGACCGTTATGTCACCTTCACAGGATGATGTGCTAATCCCCAACCTTAGCATCCAGAAATCCACCCAGGCATACCCTCATCCTGCTCTCACTCATCCTGCCTTTCCTGACACTTTTGGGTCAGTCCATACTCCTTTTTTTTTTTTTGAAGGGCTGCGTCTTGTGTATTTGTGTATGGGTTTTTCCAGCTCCTTCAGGATAAACGTGATCGGCCGCGCGAAGACATCCATCAAGCTGGCGTCTGGGAAGTGGATCTTTCCTGAATCCTTGGAGGGGCATTGCAGGCAGGCTCATGCCTTGCAATCTTCCCGCATGGGTAGCATGTTATCTTGAATGGGAGGACTGTAGTCCTAGAGTCAGATCATATTCTCCCTGTGGTTGTAGAAGTCTAGAAGGTGAATGTAATCCAACTTGTTTCAACCACCGAAGAACACTACCCGCACATTTGCGCAGGGTTCGGTGTGTGGATAGCCAAGTTTTGCTGTCCCCATGTGGGGCCTTGATGTGGACTTTCGCCAAAGGCAGCTGTCTGCGTGAAGCTGCAGCCAGGCTCAAGTTTCCTGAAGTCCTTGGTAAGACCGATGTGATGGTACGGCTCGAACATGCCATTTCGCAGTGATGCTTAGGCTGCTTAGTGTATTTTCCACGCAGGAAAGGTGTGATAAACGCACATAGGAAGTTGAAACATTTGTCAGAGCCTGCTGCGAAGATGGAGATGGAGGGTGCTGCGCTTGCTCTTACAGGCAGCATCATCGTTCTGACCTTTCATATACTGACATACGGTCCTCAACTGCACTCGGTTTCCTCTATGCTGCGGGGGCTGTCGTTTTCCAGCCAAGAGCCCGACGCTCTTCCCAAGGCGCACCACGATCGAGTTCAGGAGGAGTTGTGGAAGATTCGCGCCAGAATCTACAAGAATGCAGTCAGCTTGTTTGTGCACCCGGTCGGCTTTCTGGTGATCGCCTTCATGTACGACTTCTTTTCGGATTTCTGCTTTGCAGGGCTTTTCAGACTTGTCTGCATCTGCGGCGTGTACGTGACGCATACTGCAGTGCTCAAAGGTGTTATCATACTGAGCCGACGGAACCTTACAATCTTCTACATTGTGTACAACGCTTCCTTCGTGCTGTTTCTGCTTGGTGGAGTCCTTGAATCGCGGGCCAGTGACTCACGAGCCATGACCATGCAGGTCTTCAACGATGGGAGCCGGCTGGTGATGACGGTGATCTTCATGCACGCGAGGACGACCTTCCCAGCTCAGCTGGCAATGTCAGCGGCGGAGAGCGTTGTCTATTGGGTCAAGCAGGAGGGCAACACAGATCACCACACAGATGCCATGAAATATGCAGTCGGACAATTCGTTTCTGCTGTTGGTATGTGCGCAGTTAGTGCCATTCTGGAGTTTTGGGTGATCTCGCACGCCTCCGCCCTCCTAGATGCAGAGTCAATGGTGGGGAGCTTCCGCCGGATGCTCCGAGGTGTTTGTGATGGTGAAGTGCTGCTGACGGAAAACATGAGCATCTGCGAGGACACGGAGTGCCTCAAGCATTTGTTGATGTCGCCGACTGGGTTCAAAGGCTGCAACTTTGAGCAGCTTCTGATGCCGGATGAGCGGAAGCGCTTCACCAAATTCATCGAACAGTCCACACAGGAAACATTGAAACCAGAACAGAACAAGACAACTCCACACTGCCTGCGAGTTTCTCTGCAGGGCACAAATGGCATCCGGGTAGGTGTAGATCTCTGGCACGTCCCGATGCCTGATCTCTTTGGTAAAGAGGGCCCGCATCACCTCGTAGCTTTGCGGGAGGACCCTGGCGATGGCTTTGGAAAGCTTTTACAATTTGTGGTATTTTCCTTGCGCTAGAAACAAATCAGCCGCACTTGTTTGACATTTTGCAGAGTCTGAAGATTCAGGATTGGGAAACTCGCTTGCAGCCGGATGCGCCCGTGCAGGTCCAAAAGAACCTGCCGGAAATGAGCGAGTCCCCCAAAGCCTCCCAAGCTCAGTCAGAGTCAGGGTTTATGTCACAGTCTACCTACAACTCTTTGACGCAGAACTACCCAGAGTCACTTGGCTGTTTTGTGGTAGCAGCTGTCGTAGTATTCCCGACGGACACCTTGGACATTGAGAGTCAGGGGATTAGATTGTCTTGCCGACATGGTCCTTACAGGGCCACAGGTCGTGGGAACTGTGAATTAGAGTCTTTCATCGTTTGCAGGAAGCTGTTGCTTTCCCTGAGTGCGGCCCCTGGAGGGTGGCGGCCAAGAGGCAAATCCTGAATTGCTAACACCGATTGTTATCCTTTCTTCTTGTACTAGTAACACAGTTGTGCTAAGCAGTAGTACTCGCAGTACTTAAATGCAAAAATGCTTGCCTCCGTAGGAAAACACTGGCAGGCTGTTCAGCTACATGTCCAAACGCAGACGCGCAGTTTGGAAAATGGTGGACCAGCCAATGCTTTCCATCAGAAATCAGAAGAACCATTCCTTCTGGAGAGCGGCCTGCCATGGGGCCTGGGTTTTTGCATACCATTTTAACAGATTTGGCTGTATGGCAACCGGAAGAGAGCTCAAGCTCCAGTTGAT
>CAJNIZ010047652.1:9202-24159 GCA_905231905.1 Symbiodinium pilosum | reverse complement strand
AGCAGTGGCAGTGGCAGTAGCAGCCGAAATAGTAGCAGTTGCGGTAGAAGTTGGAAGTAAGAGAAGCAGAAGCGGCACTAGCTGCAGAAGCAGCAGCAATAGTAACTTGTAGCGGAAGAGACAGGTTCTTCATAGCTAACTATTCATCTGCTGAAGGCTTCGGGAGCCCATGCCCAGCTTCGAACACGCACTTACATGGGAAACATGTGGTTCAGGCTGAGCCACATATGAGCTATAGTCTAAACTCCTTGTATCCCCCTTAGTAACCCCTACTACTACAGTAGTCCCCCTTCAAGAAGTTTAGATTATAGCTCATGCAGCTTTTATGGTGATGGGCATGGGGTTCTATTGCGATTTCAGCCATGATCTGAGGTGAGGTTGGCCTTGTCATAACTGTCACTCAGGTAGTTGATTGGGGACTCTGGGGTTGAGGGTTCATGGTTTAGGGCTTAGGGATTGGGGACTCTGTTCTAAGGTTGAAACAATGGGCCCTTAGTATGGGCCATTAACCCTGGGATCCTTACATACCTACTATATACCCTATATGTACCCTTAAGGGTCCCCAGAATCCCCCTAAAAGGCCTAAGGGCCCATATCGGGGGCCCATACTTCAAACCTTAGATCTGTAGTGCCTCTGACATAAAAGACCTGTCACCTATAGGGCCGTATTTAGGGTTTAGGGTTTTGGGTATAGGACCGTATGGAGTCGTAAAGGCGGTCGACAACACCCTGCAGCTGCTCAGTGTAAAGCAAGAGGAGGCGACTGCACTTGCTTCAAACGATACGAGATTTTATTCGGACTGCTATTACTATTATTGTTAAATGATGCTATGATCATTATGACTATTATGACTCTACGATTCTGCACAACCACTCTGTGCGGCCAGGCTACCCATGCGGCACTCGAGGAACCATGACATAGAGAGTTTGGGGCGCGCTGCCCCCACTGGGGGGAGTGATCTTCCCGGGCGTCAGTGGGGTCTGGAAGGCCTGGTAGGCGGTTAAGGTTTAGGGTTCAGGCCGGGTTTAGGGTTTCGGGTGGTGGACGCATGTCCAGCCAGGTGGATATCCATCTTTTTCCCACAAAGGCTTCAACGGCCTCACCTTTCTGGTTCCACCATATCTAGATTGCCGATGCTATGGCGGCAAATCACGTGAGTCCAGCATGCCTCTTAAAGAGGTGCACTGCAAGCGCCAATGCCCGCGTCCAACTACCTCTTGCATTCCGCATTGTTACCTGGAAGCTACAGGCAAATAGAGTTACTCTTCTTGAACCTATGCTGCTAAAAGAGAAAGCGTCCACCAAGGCAATGTCCACAATCGCAGAAACGCTAGTAGCTACCCTAAAGCTTGAACCCCAACAGTGTCCAGCCGCGTCAGCCACAGCCCCATGAAAAAAAAAGTGAATCCTGGAGGGTCTAAAAAAGGGGCACAAAAAGGCGGTAGAGGACCCCAGAATTACAGAGGGATAGTATGAGGATTACGGGGCTCCCTATAAAAGGACCATACAGGGGTCATTTTGAGACATTCCCATGTTGTCCCGGCTGCATGCACAACCGCAATGGCACTGACATGTGCGGTTAGAAGTGGCAAACGAAGGCGAGTGGCCTCAGAATTAGCCATCAGATGTACCGCCAAAGCCGGAGCAGTCACGGGCAAATTTGCATGAAGAATGGCGAGACCCTTGTGATACACTGGAGGAGCAAAAAGTCCGGGACGCATGCAGCTCAAGCCCATTCTTCAGGCGGACCCCCCACCCTGTGATAGTAGTCTAAATATAGTAGGACCCTAGTATAATCCTTCTTATCCATTATCATTAGTATTACAGGGTGGGGGGTTGCACCAAATCCATACTTGGTTTAGAGTCTAGCGTTTAGGGTTGAGGGGCTTGGCCTTTCGACCGGTGTCAGCCTGTCAGCATGAGGTGTATAATCACTGTATAACCTCAGTTGCCATTGATTTTTCCATTTTCTTGTCCATTAGCTGCTCCATTGTTGGCTTAATACAGTGTCCGTAAACCCTCCATAGTAGTTTTCGCAAAACCCCAGTACAGACCCTAATCGACGGAACTCATGAGCATTCCTCAAGGGTCCTACATCTGCTCCCAGCAAAGTGCCCACACCTTGCGCCCCCAGAACCTTTCTTGGAGTCTTGGGCCAGGGGAACTTGGTATGGAACTGGGTGCACGAGGTTTAGGGTTCAGGGAACGAGAGAACGGACAAGAAAGTGGATGCTGCTTCATTCTTGGCCGCCGTCTGAGGGGTACTATAGGTATCCATCCCTCCATTCCTGCTGACCACCCTAAACACTGAATGAAATAGCAGTTACAATTTTTTGTTCCGATCCTCTATTCCCTACTAGCCGCCCTCCTAAATCGCAGGCTCTATTTTCGTTTCCATCTTGCCATTCCTTACTAACCCTAAGTCAACCTCCCCACCCTAATCCCATAAAACCCGAAGCCCTAAACTGAAAGGTTAAAATCGTGGCCCCTACTATGTACCCTGAGAGGTTTCTAGCTAAGGGCCCATGTTTTAACCTTACATAAGATCTAAACCTTAAAATCTAAACCCCAAATTGTAAACCGTGCCGTTGATGCCTTGGCTTCGACTGCCTTGCTTTCCAGAACCTGCAGTGAGTTTGCGGGGCTAACCTCCAAAAATAGGGTCAAAACAGGAGATGTGCAGGAAAGAGAGACAGAGAGAGAGAGAGAGAGAGATATATATATATATATATATCTAGAGAGAGGGCCTACTCATATGGGGATTATATGCGGGATTTAGAGGGTATAGGGACTTTCGGGTTGAGGGTTTCGTGATGAGCCTATATGGGGATACATAACAATGAATGGGTTAGTACCCCAATATTGGAAACACAAATGGGTACAAACATGGAACATTACCTAGAAACCGGGATGAGATATTGTCTTTGAAGGCTTGCGTTGCCTCGACCCATCTGTATACCCAGAAAAAAAGGGTTCTGTTCCTGATATTGTGCTATCGTTACGCTTGTTTTAAAGGTCTGAGGTTATTCTAGGTATGGCCTAGAATTGAATTCTTAGGGCCGTCTACCAAGGCAAGATGATGTTCAAGGTGCCCAAATCTTCTCCTCCTTACAACCCCTCTTTTGGCCCTAAACCCTAAATCTTGAACCTCAAAACCCTAAACCCTATACCCCAAAACCTTAAACCTGCATGTAGGGCTGTGTAAGGGGCTGCCTTGGAACCTTCTACCTTTCCCCGAAATCCCCCTGTCAGACCACCACCAACCCGCAGCATGAACAGGCTGAGCGATTAACGTATAAGGAAGCACAGGGGAATACAGGGCAATATACGATAATGTAAGGTAATATTGGGTAATATAGGGTATTATAAGGTAATGTAGGATTAAATCAAAATTCCATGATTTGCAAGGCTCGAGAGCTTGGGAGTAGGCGTTGAGATGGGCGGTCCCGCGTAATTATCTTTCCCTCCAAACAAAAGAGTGCTGGTCAAGCGAGGCTCGTATTTGCTTGTCAGGGGAAATTCTCTTCCCAACAGCCGGCGCGATAGCGCTTACAATTACGGCCGAAGCCGTACGGGGGTACTGTGGGCGGGTGGATAGGTAACCCACGCTGATGTCATTCCCGAGGAGGTGAGTGGGGTCTCCATGAGCACTGAAGGGGGGGGGGGTTGCGAACTATAGGGCTGGTGGTGCAACCTCCTGCTCTTTCTGACGTTGGACAAGCCCCGCAAGGGCAGACATATGAGCCGTAATCTAAACTCCTTAAAAGGGGTTATATAGGGGATTATGTATGGGACTACTAAAGGGGTTATTAAGGTGGATACTAGGAGTTTAGACTATAGCTCATATAGTCTGGCCATTGCATCACCGGGATGCGATAGGGGCAGACTCCAAAACTTTGGCTTCTCCGCGGTCTGGGTCCATCCGGGCTTCTCATAATGCAAGGGATACGTAGGGATAGGGATAAGGGATCATAGGGGGCCCTCATTTGGGACTGTATAGGGAACGTTTTGAGAAACTCCCATCTAACTGGAGCATGCAAGAGCGTAGCTTGGAACAAATAATTCGAAGCATGGAACAATAATTATGACGATGCGAGAAATCTACTACTACTTCTTCTACTCGTAGTAGTAGTAACAGCAGCAGTAGCATTCTTATGTATATAACAATCAATTGTACAATGGTCTTTCGGGGGTATCAGCAATCCATGTTTCGATCTCTGTTAAGCGCTAGTGCAGCGTAGAGCCCTGGAAGATGCAAACCTCTCAATCCCCCAGCTGTCTCTAGAGCAAAAATCCCCTAAATACAGACTGATGCGGATACGGGACCAGAACCATCAAAACCTTTAGACATATGGTGGTGACACCCGGCATCCTTCTCCTGTGCCTCCAAAGGTTTCTTGTGTGGCATCCCCATATTAAGATTAGGAATACTGCGCTGGGCACTCGCGCATGAAACACAAAACCCGTGTGGCTCCCCTACACCAACGCCTCAACCTCCGGCTGATCTTCAATCTCATCCTCCTCCAAGCCTGAACAGCATGCTAGAATGCTGATCATCAGATTTCTGAGGTACAGTTGCGAGATGAAGCATTCACACTTATGAGGTCGACATGGGAAGTGACGACGGGGACAATATACTCCCCGGGTTTGAACTTTCTGCCGTCGGGTCTACTTTGCCCGGGGTGGAGAAACTAGGCTTGAGGGTGGCTTCTGCTTCAAACCGGGCACCCTCACAGACACAGTGCGCTGCACCGCCATCTGTAATGGATCCTAAAGCCTTTACAGCAGTCGACTTCACAAGGGACCCGGTGGAGAACGAACGGAGGCGTTTGAAGGCTTCGTTGAAGGATTTCTTCCGTTTGTGGGGCTTTGGCTTTAAGCATCTTGCCTTATACCCTCATTCAGTTTAAAAACCTAGCCCAAACCCTGATCCCTGTGCCGGGAAACCATATAGTTGACTCTACACACATACTGTGGTAGTTTAGCTGAAGCTTTTAAAGGTCAACCCAGAACCCTAGGCTGTGAGAGGCTTAGTGTGGCTACTATCTGCGACAGCATGTCCTAAAAGAGCATCATCCTGGCTCTAGCTGTTTTTCTGTACATCAAAGGTTGAGGTGCCTTCCCTAAAGCCTGAACTTCTCTGGAGCAGGGCTAAACCCAGAGAGCAGCATCCTGAATTCCTAGCCGGCCATGCCGATCCGTAGACCCTTGCCCCCAATTTAGTGCTGACTTGCCTCTATTTAGCAGGGTGCAAATCGTTACCCCTCTGTTTAACCAAAAATGAGGAAATGAAGGAATGAACAAGAAAATGGAACTCACCATATTGTGGGGAATTAAGGATCCATTAGAAAGCTTGCGCCACCTAGGATTTCCAAACGATTATCATTCCCAAGCCACCAGAAACCGCGAACCCTACAACCCAAACCCCAAACCCTAAACCCTGAACCCTAAATCCCAAACCCTAACCCCTAAACCCTAAATCCTAAACCCTAACCCCTAAACCCTAAATCCAAAACCCTAAACCCATTCCTCATCCTAGGCTCCCCTTCCCTGTCGAGGGACATGCGCGGAGCATGGCTGTGAAGACTCTGGAGGGTAGGCCCTGCAAAAAAACAAGCTTTAGGGCTTAGGGTTTAGGAGCTTTTGGTATACTCGACTTTAAATGAACGGTTATAAAGCCATATTCAGTATAGAAGTTGGATTGAAGATAAGAACATTGAATCAGGTTAGGGAGTTGGATGACAGAGTATGAAGGGGCAACTCTTCCTATTTCTTCAGGTTTCGACATTAGCAAGAACTCACAGTTCGCTGGAACCTTGGCAGAAATCATGATTTCAACCCTAAACCCTAAACCTTTAACCGTAACCCACGGGACTATCGTTTTTAATTCCTATATGCCCCTAGCTGCCATTTGATTTCACATTTGATGTTCAAATAGATGCGCCATGTCCTTAATTTCTCTTCTTTTTACACTCCCTACCAACCACGCTTCAGGGAACTTCTAGAAAGCAGTGACATGTTTTTTGAATTTCTGATTACTGGCGTCCCCATGAGGTAACCCCAAGTAGTAAGAGGATTTTTGTTGTAGGGACCAGTTTTAGGAAAAAATACCGCAAGATGAAAAGCATGCATCTCCCCATGCACAACCCTGTATGCCATAAGTGACTTTCAAGGGATCGACAACTTTTATCAATGCCTAAAGCCGGAACCTCATTACTTTGAAAAGACCTGAAAGAGACTTAGCGCGAGCATGGGCTCAGCCTAGAAAGGCTTCAGTAGCTTAGGGTTTCGGACTCAATGTTCAGGGCTTGGGCTTCAAGGTTTAGGGGTCAGCAACCCTAAACCCTAAACGGCATAGCCAGCTTGGGGACGACACTTGCAAGCCCTCCCTAATCTTTCAATCACAGCTGTGTACACAAGAGGCTATACAGCCACACGGTTTAGGGTTTAGGGTTTAGGGGTATACATCTGCAGTGAACATGCATACTGCTTTGTCCCCTTACTTACAAAGCATTGTCGCTCACAAGAATCAGTACTTGGAGCACAAAAACTACTGTCACGATGTCATACCACTGAAATACTGATCTGGAAAAATGAAGGTTTCCTAAAATGAGAGGTACCCTTTTGGAGGGTCCCAATAACTACAAGGATAAAAGTATTCGGGGCCCCATATTTGGCTTCCCTTACTTCTGAAAACTAACAAATGAAAATAAAGATGATCAGAAAAAGGCTTTGCTTTGGCTTGCTACCCCCAACCCTAGTTTGCCCAAAGTGCATCTGCAAGACGCAGGGGGGGATGGCGGGCTGTAACTTCCGACTTTTGAGTTCAAGGGACATCAGAGAATATCGCATGTGTCCGTGTGTGTTGCAACAGTCAGAATTATTGATAACATGCCTAGACCCCAAAACCCTAGAGGGTCATCCTATCTGGTCGGTTCCTTGGCAACCCTAAACCCGAATCCCTAAACGCTAAACCCTCATCCATAAGCCCTAGACCGGAGTCCCTAAACCCTAGACCCTAATCTCTGAACCCTAATCCCTGAAACTCTAACCCACTGGCCCACCTTCTTGCCAAGCATGCTGAAGCCCAGCTCGCAAATCTCCAGGGTCCGGACTTTGGCCTGGCAAAGTCAGGCTTTGGGACTTGGGTTAAGGGCTTGAAGTTTTAGAGTTTAAGGGTTAAGGGCTCAAGGGTTGTTTTAGAATTCAAGGGATAAGGGCTTAAGGGTTTCGAGTTTCAGGGTTAACGGCTTAAGGGTCAAAATCTAAGGGTTAAGGGCTTCTGGGTTTGGAGTCTATGGGTTAAGGGCCTTAGGGTTCAGGGGTCCAAGAGTCAAGGCTTTCGGAATTGGGTCGTAGGGTCTGGTATCTCGGGCCCTACAAGAAGGCTCCCCAGCAAGGCCCACATCACAAGAGATGATCTTAGTAGCCCCGAATAACGTTGCGTAGTTCCTAGAAGGTTTTGCTGAAGCTTGCCAGCCATCGTTTAGGCTATTCTCCGGGTAAATGTGAATGGGCAAGGAGGCACGAGCTGCAAACACAGCAGCTCCTTTCGCACTTAGAGTTAAGAACTTTGGTAAGCTGCGCCTTGATGTGCTATGCAATACGGCTGTGACTACTACTGGATAGGCGCTGCCATTTGCACCATTCCGACCCGGCTTGCGAGCACAAACCATGAATGTACTGCAACCAGCTGGCTTGATTTCCCAAACGCTATGCTACAGGGCCTGAACGGGGTTTAGGGTTCAGGGGCTGACAACAGAAAAGAGTTTACCAACAATCTGTTGGCGAACATCTTGCAGCTCGTGAGCGGCATAGTGCTAAGCAAGTCATAACGTCGGACAAGCTTGCCGCTGTTTTCTTCTCGGGGCAATAAGAACCCCTGCTACCTTAAGTTGAGATATGTACGGATTCGCTGTGGGCTAATTGAATCAGTGAGGTTAGGGGTCCCTTTTACAAGTTGCTTTCTAATCGCGATAATAATAATTATGCTCTTTCCACCCGACATGACACTTTTTTCACAATCAAGAATACCTACCGCATGTACATATCATGTTCAGGGCATGCTTTCCTTCATCTACATAATGGTGTGGTGAAGGCCATCCTGGACTCAGGGCCATAAGCAATACTGAGAAAGCAAACACTGCACCATCCATCCGATTCTCCGCATGTGAGTGTGAGGCTTATGTAAAGGTACCCACCTAGTAGCTTCCCACGAGTGGGTAACCTCGTATAGGTGTTACGCTCGTGCAATCTTGTGACAAGGAGATGAGGCTGTCATGGCAGTGGTAGTTTCAAAGGATGAAAACTTTCCTTACGCAATCTAGAGGCCTAAATAATGACGAAAATCACATGGAGGTCAATTTGTTGTATCCTATACTTAGCCAGAATCATATACAGTAAGGAATTGGAATATAGGACCAAAATATTGGCAAATATTCAGGACCTGTTTCACTTAAAGGACAGCCGCAGAGCCAATCTCCACTACTGACCACTTCCATTCTTAATCCCTGCACCCTTAACTTACTGGTGCTTAGTAGGGAATATGGGAATATGCCATATGGGGATTCTATACTTCCTTATTCCCTACTAACAGCTACGAAGTTAATCTGAGCCCCAAACCCGAAACTTTAAACTCCTAACAACTACTAAGTTAATATGAGCCCCAAACACGAAACTTTAAGGCTTCTGGCCTTGCCAGGCTCCCCAGTTCGCCCTACGAAGTAGTCGAAGCGGATACCTGCAGCTTGGGTAAAGAGGGAGTCCTTAGGGTTAAAGGGTTTAGGGATTTAGGGCTTTAGGGTTTACTGGTTCAGGGTTTAAGGGTTTAGGACTAGGGTTTCGGTTTAGGCAAGTGATCAGTTCCCCTGATAATGAATAAAGCTCTCATCTCCCGTATGCAAGGTATGCTGCGTCGGACCAAATTCTCTACTCTAGACGTCCATCTAACACCTAAACCCTAAACCCTAAGCCCTAAACCTCTGACACATGTGAGGCTTGGAGAGGTTTCTGCTCGCTTCCTGCTGGGACGTCCAAGGGGATGTGGGATGGAGAAATGCCCGGGAACAAGAATATTTCCCTGACCCTAAACTCAAAGCTGAAGTCCCACATCTACGTACCCAGGATGAAGCTTCCTCAAGTCAAGGATTGAAGGGTTTAGGATCTAGGGTGGAAGGCTGCTTAGGGCTTAGGGTTGAAGGTAGCTGAAGGTTTGAGGAAAGGTAATCCTCGGCCGCTGCACGCAGAACTGTCAAAAACGAAGCCTGCGTCCTAAGGTTCAGGGTCTAGGGGTTAGGATTTAGGGGTTAGGGTTGATGGACCTAGAAAGCACAACCCGGTAAAGACTCAACCTGCCTTTCAGCAAAGATAGATGTTCCAGCTGGCTACCCTAAACCCTAGACTGGCCTAAGCCCGATCTCAAAATCTGGGCTCTACTCCTATCAGGATCCTCGTTGCAAGAGCTAGGATAGGCCTGCATTTTAGCATGGGAACAACTACCAACCTAAAGGTCCAGCTCTAGTCTTCCATTCAATCAGAGGTGAAATGTCCCTGAACGGGAAGTTTTCATGAACTTTGGCTACAGCCCCGTAGATTGCCTTCGCAGGCCGATGGTGGTTGAACCAAGTAAGATTATGCTCTCCTTCTCAACAGCCGCAAGGAAACTGTAATCTTACTCTAAACGGGTGACTATACAACTCCCACGTACCATGTTACACATATGACCCTCACATGATCTCTCAAGATCCCGGCGCAGCCCGGCGCAGTCGAGAACGGGATAATGAACATTGAAGCTTGAATTCCGTGTCCGTATTGCCGAAACATTAAAAACCATAAGCCCTAAACCCCATGAAACTCCCTAAACCGCGATTGGGTGGTTGTCAAAGTTATGATCCAAAACTATTATAATACGGCACCTAATATTTAGGGTACCCAAAAAGGGACCATAATCATGACAACCACCCATATAACCCATTATAGTAGTTTCCATTTTCTTTTCCATTATCCCCCATATAACCCCAATATAACCCTAATATTAAAGGGCCCATAATTATGACAACCACCCATTTAGGGTGCGGGGTTTTCCAGTCTTGTGGCCTGGTGGAACTTGGCAAGTCTGCAAGGAGACCCAATCCATCCAGTGGGCGGTGATCTCCCTGAAAGGGGTCTTGGCTCAAGGTTAGGTTTAGGATAGTTTAGGGTTAAGGGTTGAGGGTCTGGGGTTTTAGGGACTTCAAGGGGTTTTGGGGGTTTTCGTCATACCAAGAAGAGGGATACAGCACACATAGGGTCCTTTGTGTCGATATAGATAGATTTAGGCCTTGGGGATCAAGGTCTTAGGGTTTAGCCGCCATGAAACAAACGCGCAAGCTCACGTTCAGGGTTTGCGGGGTTTGGTTTTAAGGGTTTAGGGTTTTGGGGTTGTTGGATTTGAATATGAGGTTGGGAAGAATCTGCTGTTGAGAGCTATGATGACTGCCTTTCCTGGGACAGAGCCTAAATCTCACCTGTTTAGTTGCATCAGAAGTTGCATTGTCGAGGGCCACAATCCGAAGTTTTCTGGTTCCGTATTTGCTTACTAGCCCAGTCGCAGCATCACAAGAGTTAGTCAACGTCACTGCCAACAATGATCTAGTTTTAGTGATAGAGGTTTACTTCCTAATTGCTGTCGACGCTTAACAGAAGTCATGTGTTCGCACTGCCACTCCAAGTTTCTACAACAGATAGCATGCCTCCTAGCTTTTGTTCCGAAGCTTACCCAAAGCTGAGAAATGCCCCCTGAAACTAGGGACATTTGACCTAGATGAGACAATGAACCCAGGTAAAAGATACACCTAGATCCGAAGCCCTTGAAAACCTTGAATCCTAAACCCCAACAGACCAAAACCTCCAACCCCTAAGCCCATCCATCTTGGTTTCTGCGAATAATCCAGCTATTCGCTCTGAAGTAAAGCTATATAGGGGCATTCTCAAAATCTTGGGCCGCCCTTCGCTTCCCCACAACATGAGAAGTTCGCGACCTAGACCCTAAACCCCAAACCCTATGCCTATACCCTAAATCCCGAAAGAACCGCACCTGCGGCAATACGGACCATTCGCATCTCTACTCCCTCCCAGGCATCTCTACTTAAGATTCCCAAGCCAGGATTGTTGAGAAATCCCCACTTCCAGTTCCTAAACCCTAAACCCTAAACCCTAAAACCCTAAACCCAAAATGGTGGCCCCTAAGCCTTAAACCTTGGCAACCCTAGGAATACATTAGGATCATCAGGAGACCTATAGGGGTCCATCTGAGCTGTAATCTAAAATCCTAGTATCCAGGGTTTAGGGTTTAGGGTTTAGGGTTTCCACTTTAGTAACCCCTATAATAGTCCCCTATAAAATCCCCCATACAACCCCGCTCAAGGAGTTTAGACTACAGCTCGCATTAGGCTCATCAGGAGATTTGGGGGGGGTCCCTGTCAAGAATGATTTATCCAACTCCACGCTTAAACCCTTTACCCTGCTCCATTGCTGTTGCGCATTGCCGTTGCGAATAGACGTTAAACCCTAAACCCTAAAGCCTTACCTCTAAACCCCAAACCCTAAACTCTGAACCCTCAACCCTAAACCCTACACTCCAAAGCCTAAACCCTAAACCCTAAACCCCCAAATGACCAAGTGTACGACTGGGCCTGCACTGTCGCTCTCCATCCTTAAGGGTGGCCACATCTCCACCCATCCACTCCGCAGCCTCTTCGAGTGTGAAGTGCTCCTGGTTTAGGTCTTCGGTCTTAGGGTTTGGGTTTAAGGTTTTAGGGTCTTAGGGTTTTTGGGGGTTTAAGGTTTAGGGTTTTAGGCCTTCAGTAAGGAGCCCCTTAACGGGAGCCTCATTAGTAGCTTCCATTTTCTTTCACGCTCCCCCGTATACCCATTTAATCCCCTTTCAACAACTCCCGTTTCATGCCTAAATGATCCTGTTTTCATATTACTCCCCTATATGCCCCTGTATAATGCCCTTTAAACCTTAAGGGATGGAACCCAAAGTTTGAAAACCACTAGTCCCTAAACCCTAAACCCTAGGGTTTAGGGTTTAGGGTTTAGGGTTTCGGAATCCTACAGTACCCTAAATGATGCTAGGGTCCTCAGTATGACTGAAGGTATACTCTTCATTGAGGGGTATTGGACTGCCTGGGTTTGGGGTTTTGATCTTAATCTTGACTTGTAGGTGCTCAGGGGGAGAGTGCGGGGAACGCAGGTACTATGAAAGGGCATTATCTAAGGATTATCATGGGGATCCACTTACACACCGTTTCAAGGCACCAGTAAGGTTTCCCACTTCTCTCACTGTTGATCTTAAACCCGTGCAAGTTTAGCGTTGCAAGCTTGAGGGACACCCTTTGGGTCTCGTGTGCGCTGGACTCCCCCTAGTTGCCTTGAGTCTGAGGTCCTAACCATGGGCCCTAACATACATCCTAACTTCGAACCCTGAATTTGGCTTGTAAAGCTTTCTAGAGCTCATACTAAATATACAAGGACCCCAGGATTAAAGGCCCGCACCGGAGACCCAGAGCTCTTTTTTCATCGAAAGCCCATGTCGTTCAGGAACTCTCTGGATCCCAAAGGAACAAAGGCGCACGTCAGGAATATTATGGGGCAGCCTTTTCAAAGGAGACCCGTCGCTACAAGGACGTCTCTAAAAGGTGCGCTCGACCTGTCAACGCCTTAAGGGCCTGACCCTGCCGTCCTTGAAGTCGCCGAACTCGTTGTTGGGTTTGATCTTGCAGAACTTCGTGTAGATGGCGCACTCGACCTGGCATCATGGCTCTTGACCGAGGAGTCTTCACTTCAAGCTTTACGGCTGTAGGCGGCTGCAAGCAAGCCAAGGGAACATCTCAACACAAACGGAAGGTTACCAGGCGACGAGGGAGCCCGGGGGTTACATCAGCACCGCGCAATGCATACCAACAGAAATCAGCGACATTACCTGCAAGTATCCAGACATTCGCTGAGCTTAACATTGTTTACAATGTATCCATATCATGGAAACTTAATCCAAGTTGCGTAAGAGCAACCCAATCTTTGGTAAGCATCACAGTGAGCTTCTGAGCTTGAGGCTTTGAAGCAGGAAATGCCCTCAGCATTACCACAAGACCGTTGCAACGGAACTCCAAAGATGCCACCCCACCCGGAGGAAAAAAAACAACGTTCAAAGAATTACCGTGATGCTTTCTCGAAATGAGGATGCCCTTGAGTAATCAAACATTTGGTATCTGTGCACAAACGCTGCGGCTTGTTGCATGAGGACTGGCAGAACAAACACCAGAAGTACTAGGGCTCATCATCGCCGTGCCAACAGCACTGCTGCTACAATTTCTCGTCCTCCTCCTGCTTCTCCTGGTCCTTGTCCTCCTACTACTCTAATGCCCTCTCCGGCTCCACCAACTCCACCAACACAATGGCTACCATTGGTTCTAGAATTGGAGCTACCCTCATCTACACCAGACTGCTAGGATGAATGGTGGTAGGGAACCGAATCCGGAAGATAAAGGAAATCTTGCACCACTCCATATGACTAACGCTGAGGAATTACGACATTACAGGGGTCCCAAGGAATGCAAAATTTCCTGCATCCCCAGTACGACTACTGGTCGTAGTAATTTTCAGAAGTATTACCAAGATGGATGGTCTTCTGAGTACCAGTACTCTTACCCTGAAGCTATCTGAAGCTATTTCTGCCATCGGTAGACCGCTCTACAATAGCTGTGAATACTGAGAAGTTATGCTCTCACCTGCTGCCGTCAAGACGAACAAGCACTCTTTTGCTATCCTGCACTGGACCAACGCACGCCTTTCTAGAATTCTAGGGTAAGGGTTTAAGTTTCCACCCCCTCCCCTGGGGGGATGCCCATGCCTACCTCGCCGTTCACCACGTACAAGCGAAGTTCTAGGTCATGCTCCACGAACTCTTGCACGATCAAGGCCTTCGCACATGAGGGTCCAAAATGGCTTAAGGTTTGGGACTTGATGCGTATCTGTTTAATAAGAGGGGTTTTATAAAGTTATAGAGGGATACTCTACAGAGACTGTATAGTAGCAATGGAAAAGAAATCGGAAAGTACTATGTAGGGTTGAGGCCTTAGGGATCAAGGAGACTACTGTTGTTGGGTTGGGGACTGAAGGATGCGCATCTGATCATTTCTGGATGTTGGCATCTGACTTCAATCGTCGTGAGCAGTGTAAGGGCTGAAATGTGGAATATGCACGTTATAGCAATAATGGAGGAACCTGTGAGAAAGAAAAACTGAAAACACACTGGAAACTAGGTTTCTGTAGGGATGCCGAGGAGTTACCATATGTACTATAGCAATTCCGGACGCATGTTGTTTACTGTCGGCGCGTATGTCGAAGCAGGTTGCAATGCTGGATACAGAAATCCCTGTTGATAGCAGAGGGTGCTCTGAGTTTTGTTGTGTTAAGCGGTATACGGCCGGGCCCTTCAGCACGTTGTATGCAATGTCCAGGGTTTGAAACGATACTGTATGCACTAAACCCTCAACCCTAAATACCTTAGGGTGCAGGTTAGAGGGATCCCCACAAAACCACAAGAAACTTCTGGAGAACTAAATATTCTGCGCAGTCTCCATCTTATGTGGACTGGGAGAAAGCAACGAGCAACTTCCTTGCTGGGCATGCTGGTGGGCAATGGCAGGACACCATGCAAGAACGTTCGTGCAAGAAAGTACTTGGGAGTACCGGTAGACATACGTACACATGTAGACAAAAATCCTGACGCTGAGGCAGTGCCATGGGTGGAGGGTGGGGGAAGAACCAAGGCATACAGCTTACCGTTGCATTGCTTGCATCCATGGCTATTGCTGCGAAGCCGAAACTGGCGTGGGCTGACTCATAACTAAACAAGTCCGATGTTAGCACTCAACAACTGCTGGGAGTGTGCTCCAGTGCGCACTCCTGTTTG
>CAJNIZ010047651.1:0-25181 GCA_905231905.1 Symbiodinium pilosum | reverse complement strand
GTAACGACCTCCAATCTCTGGTTGGTAGCCCTCATAACGAACACAATAGTAATAAGCATCACAACAACCAAGTCGAAATGTTGCGCAAGCAATTGGAATAATGATGATGGCTTTCACGGACATGTTCTGCGTGCATGGACAGATCAATGCCACCAGGACCTCCTCCCAAACCCTAGGCCCATATTCTATCTACTTAAGNNGTAGCTTCCATTTCCAGTATCCCTATATCACCCCAATAATATACCTTATATAGAATTCTATTTCTAGCCACCTCGCTTTGGACAATGGCAAGCTTACATGTCTTATTATCGAGCATGGGTATGTGGCAACCCTGGCTTGCAACGAGGACAATCTAGCAGCAAATATGGGAAGATGGGTGGGAAAGGCATGACAATAAAGACAATGGTCAGGAGTCAGGAATACACTAGCAGCTTGGAAAAGTGTCCAGCAGGATGTGGCAAGTCATTTTTCTTCTGAGTTTGCGACCACCAAAAGCTCGAGCCCGCCGAATGGCGCCTTGCTCTCTGCATTTATTGTTCTGCAAGTATGTCCCAGCCTATCACCCAAACCGCACGTAGTGAAGGCCCACACAAAAACTCCACATTTGCCCCTGCCAAACTCAACACAAAAGCCCTACGCGAACGCACATCCATCCTGCAGGGGAACAGGTCCCAAACCAGAAGCCTGGCGGAGTTCTGTAATGAAGGAGTGGGAAATCCATCAACACAATCACAATCAGTGCCAAAAGGCAAATCGCCATCAGCCACCATCAAACACATGCAATTGCCACAGTGACATCACGATGCTCTTGATCGACAGCCCTACTCTCACCAATATGGCGGAGCTGCGCATGGCCGAGTCTAGCGGCGAGTCGTCGCCCGACTCAATGGCTTCCTCACACATCTTACAAGCACTGCAGGATCCCCATGTTTGGGAGTCCACCGGCCGATCGGGTTGTATAAGACCGTTCCCTTATGTTTTGGACATCCCCACCCAGGCGATTGATAATCTCCCTGAGCTCGGTGGTTGAGATGCATGTAGCGATTCCGATAGGACCTTGCTGTCATTGCCAGTGCGTTTTTACAAGTAATGTGGTGGAGTCGAGCTGCTACGGAAGGTCCCAAACTAGGGGATTGCCTGCATTACAGGCACTTGCCGTCCCGCGCGCCTCGCCGCCAGCAGCACCTAACCTTAGCTTGATTCAAAGCTACCATCAAACTTCAACCATTGCAAATCCACATAGCTCTGAAGAGGCAGAACCCCCGAACGCCGAACCTGCAACCCCGACACCCCCCTTCGTTCCACAAGCAGTACAAACGTCTATAGAGTATCTTTTATTAACAGGCCTGAGCCCCAAATGGTAGTTTCCCAAAATCGGGGACACCAAAATAAAGCCCAATATACCATAATCCTCATTTTTGGGACCACAAAAAAGGTATCCCTAATTTTGGGAAACCCCCAAATGACAGCCCAGAAACTTCACGGCTGCCTGCGCACTGGCGGCCTGTGCCCTCTCGGCACCTCAAGGACACGGACAAAAAGTGCACAGTGTGACTTGCAAATCAAAACGTGGATACTTTTAATTTTCGTAACCATGGAGCTCTGCATGATTTGTGGTCTTTACAAAAATGTGTCCTACAGCATCCTGACGCCCAGGGTGGTCGGGCATTCCAGGATGCTGCATTTTGGGGGTAAACCCATATAGAGCAGTCTGTGATCGCTGCTACGACGACTCAGAGGCTCCGGCCGCCAAATGCACCTGCACGCCGTATTGCTCCTGCCACGAAACTGGGGTAACACTGCGTGGCCCTCCGCCCATTCCAGCTTTTACAGCTCTCTTTCCGGAACTAAGACCGTCCAAGCATTACAAATCCTTGCCAGCTTACTTTGGATCCGAGATCTCAAGTGCATATGAATTTCCGGCCCAAAGCCCAAATGCGGCCACATCACGTAGTGCAGAGCCCATAGGAGACTCGTCAGCGGGCTCTTCCTGCAATGAGCTATGAACTCCAAAAGCAGCAGAGAAAAGGAGGAGCTGACCCAGGGCTTGAGGTAAGGGTTTTGTCACGTGCATGCTTCAGATGTTGCCGGGGAATAGGCAGGATAACCTAACCTCATATAACTCTATATAACCCCATGTAACCCCATATAGCCCCGTGTAACCTCATATAACCATATATAAGCCTGCATAACTTGCTGAAACGGTTGACTGGATCCACGAAAGGGACAGCTTGCCATCATACGGCTGCAATGCATCCAGAAAGCCGTCCGCCATTTCGCACAACACAACACCCAAGGCAGGGGCTACTAATGTAAAAGCCGAATCTCCTACATCCGCTGCAACTAGAAATCAGAAGGGCCTCGGTCAAAAGGAGACAGGTAAAAACGTTCGTTTTCTACCTGTATTCTTGCCGTTGCAGCCCTTTTTTTGGTTAGGAGATGTCAGGGGCTTATACACCTTGGCAGCGCCAGCCTTGCGCTTGATTGGTGAGGGAGCCTTCGCATCCATGGAGTCTGACCTTCACGCAGCTACACCACCGGGCTTTCATGTGAGCTATACTCGAAACTCCTAGTATCCCCCTTAGTAAGCCCTATAATGCTCCGTATAGAGTCCCCTGTATAAGCCGCTTAAGGAGTTTAGCCAATAGCTCATTTGGGGCGTGGCTCATAATTTGCCCTGGCAGTTTGGAGTTCCGGCGCATGCTTAGCATAGCACTAAGCTTGAATTCCCGCTTGACACACATGTGTGATGATTATGTAGGCATTCCCATGGAGGGCTCAATGCCCCAGAATAGTAGTCCTTGCGACTGCTGGTATTCTTAAAGGCCTTGCCTTGTAACTTTTCCGACTTGATAGGAGCCATCATGATGGAAGATCCTCATGCCAATGAATAATCAGTGTCATTTTCCCCTCCCTGCACGGCCAGGGCCCGCACGGCAGGCCCTGGAAGGATCGCGATCTCCTTGACACAAGTGAGGTCTCCGAGTAGTATGGAGACCACATCATTGCTGATACTTCATAATAATAGTAATAATAATAGTAATAATAATAATAGTAATAATATTAAGAATAATAATAGTAATAATACTTGTGTTACGGAGCTAGGATGCTCCTACTGTTCCAGGTTGTGGGGTGCTAAGTTCTCTCGTAGTATCTTTTGTTTTCGATGATCACCTACAGCTTGTGTCAACCAGGTGCCGCTATAAGATGAGCTCGCTTGCCAGGCAGATGGCTTGCAACCATACATGCAGATGCGCCTATATCCGACAGAGCTTCGGCACAGAACAGAAGGGCAAAACATCAAAGTAAGTTGCTCACAAGTGCCACCTTCTCCGCTCGGTAAACGAACTCTTGGGGTACAAAGCCCAGCATCCTGTAGCAGCACTACACTCACTCCTGCACATCACGGAACTCGTTGAATAGCGATCTGAAACTGAATCCCATAACAGGACATCCCGGGACCAAACTGGAGCTACAGCCAAGACTCTTGTTGAGCAGCATGTTGGTGCCGACAGGCGACGCATCTGGACCTTGGCAACCCGGCTTGTTTCATGACATCTTCTCTGGCCACTTGACTTTCATCGCAGAGTCCATGCGTGAATTCGCTGGCGGATGCCATCTGTTTACAACGTACTGCTACCAACACAATGGCACACAAGGGGCTGAATGCTTCACCGCTGCGCGACAGATATGCTTAGAGCTCACCTTCTTTGAGCTTGCAGAGCGTCTTTTGCGGAGAGGGAAATTCTGTGTGTAGCACTGTGCCAGACATGAGAAGCATCGTGATTCGTAGGTCTGCTCATGGAGAACCTTTGACATTACTTGGGGCTTAGAGTGAGATTTTGGGTTGCAACCCGTTTGCCTACGTGCAATCCTTTATTGAGACTGTTCCTGACTCCTATGTGCAACAACTCCCTGCGAACGGCACATCTGAGCTCCCGACTGAAAGCCTGCCAGGTAATGGCTGTAGTAGAAGATGTCATGGTAATCGTAGTAGTGGTGGAGGTGGCGGTGGAGGTGACGGTGGAGGTGGCGGTGGAGGTGGCGGTGGAGGTGGCAGTGGAGGTGGTGGCAGTGGGAATCGTGGCGGGGGCCGTGGTGGGGGCTGCAGTGATGGCGGTCGTCGCGGTACGGCAAACAATTAATGATGCTCTGCAGATTTTGTTCCTGCAACAACAAGACCAATGACTGTAGAAACAAAACAAAGAAATCGTTGTGCTGATACAGCATGCATTTCCTCAGTTTAATCCTATAGAAGCTCCGAGAAGAAGCCCCTAGTCCCCTTGTGACCCCTGAGCATTTTTGGGGTCCTTACTGCAAGCAAGCATAGGAGGCCCAGTGGGAAATCATGCGTTTTTGCCTACTTACTTACCTGCTGGGAATCACATGTAAAATCAAATTATGAAACGAGCACAGGTATTGTAACCGGCTTACTGTTTGTTGTTCAGTAGGCAATGAAGGAATGGACAAGAACGTTGACTCTCACTTTTGATTGATATGTAACATGATATGTATTTTTTCTCCCTTCCCCTCTGCTCACCCGCAAGCTTGACAGCTTTTGGAACTAAGGAGAATTATCATGACGATCGTTGAGGCTATGACCCTCGCCTTTAAACTCCTATTGTTGTCGTCCCGCATGGAGTGGATATGGTACCACTTGACGCACAAGTCTTCAGCGCGCTAACCTGTGCAGATTCCTATGCAATACAGTTATCATCATTACTAATATCAGTACTTTTACGGTTATAATTACGTTTATTGCTAGAAAAATTACTACTCGTATTACTTTCACTATTGTTTCATTACCAATATCTTTTTTGTGAAGTATACTCGAGGTAGCGTTATGCCTTTGCAAATTTACAAGTAATCTAGGACCAACATGTTGGCCATTCCCCCATAAGCACTAAATAATCCCAGCTTCCATCTCATTGTAAAATCTCCGTCCCATTCGATGCTCCACTATTGGGGTAATGCTTCCAACCCCATCAAAATCCCACTGTGCCCCTAGTTTTGAGAAACCCTAAACCTTATATCCCCCCTTACAAGGTACCCCTAGTTTTGGGAAACCCTATTCGGGCCCCTTAAGGTACAGCAAAGCAGTTCAAGCATCCCGGCATGGCCAGCACAGGGATCGGGGCAGCCCGTCCATAATAGGAAGAATTCTAGTGATAATAATAGTACAAGTAGTATAGTAGTAATAATAAAAGTAATAGGAATAGCAGTAATAATAAGTAGCATTGCCTAGAACTCCAGTTACCTACAGCTTCATAGTGACTGGCCTCCAGTTGGTAGGTAACGTAACCCATAAAGCTGTGAAGCTGTAGGTACATTCCATGAGATTCTGTGCACTGAAACTCGAAACAACGTGCTACAAGTAGTATAAAAGCACTTCGTTCTACGATCCACTTGCAAACCTCCCAATCCCCAAATTTCCAGAAAACCCTAAACCATAACCCCTGAATAGTAATTTCCATCTTCTTTGCCATTTTCCCAATATATCCCTAATATATCCCCTATATAACCGTAATCCCTCTTCGGACTTCCTTGGTCCTGAGCACCCCCCATGCCCCCATATGTGGAGCTTGCACAGCCATTGGGCGCGCCAAATATTAAAGGCAGTATCATACCGGGAACCCCAAAACGGACAAGTATTGTTACAACGTACCATATACTGAAACAGTCGTGGCAAAATCTTGTATATACCCTCTTAGCCCTGCAGCCAGCCCTTCTACTGCTTTCAATAGTTCGAACGATTTAGACCCTAGTTCACTTGAAGACTGACAACTAAACCTTGCTCTACTAATCTCTGCGCGGCGCTAAGCCCTAAACCCTCAAGCCTAAACCCCCAAACCCTAAACCCTCAATTAATAGTTTCCATTTTCTTTTCCATTATCCCTCATATAACCCCATATAAACCCTGAATAACCCCATAGAAACCCTGAATAACCCCATAGAAACCCTTAATAACCCCATATAAACCCCTAATAATCTCCTACCGATGTTGCAGGCCACCTGGTGGCTCGCACCTTTGGGGATGAAGGGCAGCGAAAGTGTGTCTGGCCTTGGCAGGGATAGTGGTTTGGGTTTGGGGTTTAGGGATTAGGGTTTAGGGATTAGGGTTTAGGGTTTTCTGGGATTAGGGTTTAGGGTCTTGGCAGGGACAGTTCGGGATTTCCCACAATTAGGGATACCTTTTTTGGGGTGGGGTTGCCTTAGTATGGGAAACTACCAGTTGTTTGCGAATCTGGCTCTAGAAAATAGGAACCCTTGCCACCTGAACCAGCGGGAAAATAGGTTTCAGAAAGGAAAGGGCAGGTCAAGTATCTTGCGGGATTGCTTCGGTACGCATCTGCCGAAATCAAAGCTATCACACAGAAAAATAAGGCAGTGACAAATGGTAGTTTCCCAAGATAGGAGTACCCCCAATATAGACTCAGAGCTACTAACTATAATCCTTACTAATTATGGGGAACGCAAGAAGGTACCCCTCATTTAGCGAAATCCTAAACCTTACATCCCAATATATATATATATATGTATCACTATATACGCCCTTTAAACTCTTTAAAAGCTTAAAAGGCGGGTTGTACGGGTCTTGCTAGTCGTCAAGGTCGTTGAGTACAGCCAAGCCAGGCAGCGACGGCAAACTGAAAGATAATGGAAAAGAAAATGGAAACTACTTTATGACCTAGGGCATTAGGGGTAATATCGGTTTTATAATATTGGGGTTATATGAGCAGTTGCGTAATTCATTTATGAACAGCTACGTAACTAAACCGGTTTTGGCACACTGCGGAGTTGGGGGAAGGGGTGGCCTATCGTTTTACAATGTTTTGGCACACTGCGGTGTTCATACCCATCATTTTGTAATGTTTTGCCCGGTCACTCGCCTGGATGCCCTATGTCTTTGCTTTTGGATGGGACCCTTATAAGTCGCCCATTGTGGGGGTATCGCTTGTGCGGGGGCCTATAGTCCCCCTGGCTTTAGGTATATTAGAATAAGATCCCCATACATTTCATATTCCATCTACTTTAGGGCAGACTATATCCTTTTACTCGGGTTTTGTTCATGTCTGGATAGTTGTATCTCTGCCGCACCCTGTCTCCCACACGATCATAAAGGCGGTCGCTCATAAAAGCTAGAGTCTAAACTCCTAGTATCCCCCTTAATGACCCCTAGAATATTTCCCTATATTCTCCCCTATATAACCCCCTTTAAGGAGTTTAGACCATGGCTCATATGAACGTGCTTGCCATCAGCTCAACGACAGTCGGTCTTCTTGGTTGAAAAAGCTTTCGCTGTCCTTGTGTTACAGGAACCGAAATTTTGCAGCGGCCCATGCGCATTTTCCACTAAATGATATTCAACCGACCTGTGTAGATTTTCAGGTTTGTGAACATTACTACAGGAAACATCTTGAGAAAACTGGGTGTCGAGCATTTCCAGCTTCGCGGAAGAACTAAGCCTGGCCAACGTGCCATAAGTTTGTGCATCCTCAAGTCGAAAGCTAGGCCCTAGCAAGCATCAAAGAATGGTTTGTTGCCAATGTTTCACTGACAGCAATCATCGCTCGCTCCAGCCTCTGAAACTTTTGCAATCGCCGCTGAAGGCTGCAAGTTTCCGATGGTTTGAGCCCACATGCAGACGAAATTGGGATGTTTGCCTTGCACCCGCTCAGTGGCAACAGTGTGGCGCAGATACGTTACAACTGCACCCTCGGAGCCAAGCTTGCATGAGGAGGCCCAATCACCCTAGACCGTCATCCCGTCTACAGGTCGTACTGGCGGTGCTTTCTTCTTGAGCTTAGGCACGCACAATTAAGAGAAGAGGGCAAAGCGAGGCACAAAAATAACGACCTGAAGACCTTGAACTGTGCCTCTCGCACTAGCCCGCAAACCGTGTCAACGCATAGTTAAGGACGTTTAGGCTTGATGGCCAAGGAGATGGAATCGCGGAGCCTTTCCATGAAGGTATACCGAACCTGAAAACTCCGAGTCCTTCTTGGCTCTTCCTAATTATGCCTCGGCTGGAAAGCCTTGCTTCAGCGGGCTCTGCATCAGGGTTGTCGCAAACTACTTCCAGAAATGTGCGGCAGACCCCCGGAACAGACCAACAACTAGAGAAATCATTCGGGTGGAACCTCTCCTCCCTGTCCAATGGCACGCGACAGATGACAAGCCTGAACTAGATATCTCTTGAGCTCGATTCCTGTCAGGCAAACTTACGCAACTTGGCAGCTCGGGCTTCTGGTGGAAAGGTAGCCAGCCCGTTGTCAGTGCATGCCTTTGACTTTGATTGGCAGCTGGCACCGCAGCTGCCACATTCACGTAGAGACCTTCTCAAGCTCAACGTTCAAGGCACGGTCATTGGTCAGCAAGCAAGCTGCAGCTCTTGGCAAGACGTTCTTCTAAGCCCCCTTTCCGCCTTTCCGCTTACGCAGAGCTAGGCTGCATGCAAGCTCTGAATCCGGATGCACAAATGCGGATTGCGTCTCATCTTGATGGATGCAAGCCGATGACCTGGATTGAGGCAGCAGCCTCACAGAGCCCCACAAGGACCCGGACAGGACCAGGCTTGAGCTCCACGCTGTTCGACAAGCCATCCATCACACAACATCTGCGGAGCCAGGCATCGCTAGCGATGCATGCGGTCGGATCGACTGCGTCCCTTCCCCAGAGGCCCATGGAGCAGAAGCACAAGTGCGAGACGTGCAGCGGTTGACCCTGGCCTGTGCAAGGGCTCCTTGTCCAAAGGTCATCTGCAACGTAGCCACAGCTGTAGCAGCACTGTAGCGCAGTGGCTCGTCTCCTGTAGCTTCGCCGTGGTATACTCAGTTTATCCGACATCTGGGCAGCTTCATGATCAGATTCGTTCAAGGAGCCCGAAAGAATCAAAAGACGAGTCCATCCGGAGAGTTTAGGGACCACTTGAGCTTCCCAGTCCACCCATGCTGCTGTACCATGCCAGAGAAGAGGCCATAGATACTTCGCTCAACTCCATGGTCGATGAGATAATCCGTGTACTCCTTGTGGAAGGGCACAAGCCTTGGCTTAGAGCAAGGCAATGGACACCAAAAACCCAAAGGTCTCCCCGAAATTGAACTTCCTTCACACAACCTGGGTTGCTGTTAAGGAACTTAAATTAAGTTACCATAATGGGTATATATAGTAAATAAGAGGGTTTCCCCAATATAATAACTTAAATTAAGTTCCTTAACATCAACCCAGCAACCCGGCAAAGAAATGTTAGGATGCGCAAGCCACAAGGAGTCCTGCTAACAATGAATAAGTTTGACAAGGCGGCTCAATATTGCGCCAGCCTTGTGGAATAAGCAAGTGAACAGAACTTGGTTGGCCTTGCAAGCCCGTAGCACAACACATTTCCATTTGGGGTCCCTTTCGCACAACAGGGGAAATGTCTACATGTCCCAAAGGCCGACTGGGAGAAAGACTGGCTTGTGATGGTCCCCCTCAGACATTTCTTTTCTCTCCTGCTCGCCTGTGGGTCCCTTGAGCGGATGAGATCTGGGTGTTTCCAAAGATAAGGGCTCCAAATATAGGTCCCCAAATGCGGCAACCCTTTTAAATATGTCTGCGTCTGCAGACAAGAACCGTCTGACCTTGGACCCCTGCCTATCTATGTAACTTCCATCTTCTCAAGGTTGGATACAAACACTCGGAAACGGAGGGGTTACATACGTTTATTTTGGCGGCTATAATGCTTGAAAGAGTTTACGGGATAAGGATACCGAAGCCGCAAGCCCGAAATAGTAGTTTCCATGGTTTTTTCCATTATCCCTAAATATCCCCGATATACTATAGTAGCTTCCATTTTCTTATCCATTACCCCTACATAAGGGGCCGAAGACCCATGGCGTGGCCAGGCTTGAAGCCCTCAGCCCTTTGACGCTGACAGATTTGGCATTTGGGTGTTTCCTAAAATTACGGGTACTAATCATTCTGGGGGTTCCCGTGCTAAGGATTCTAATATATTGGGGTCCATATTTGGCGTTCCCTGTTTATGGAAACTACCGTTTACCCTAAGGCCTGTGCTCAGCGCCCTGCTCAGTGTACTCGCGCGATGGTCGAACACTCTTGAACTATTGATGTCCGCTAATTATGACTAGTACAGGTAGAATTGCTTCATTGCACTGGACCCTGTTTGTTCTCCCCTTCTCGTTTCATAACAGGCGTAGCAAGCAAGCAACAACTACACTTGGGGCCCCAGCCAAAGTCTTCAGAAACTGATTGTTTCAATGGAGGGGCAGCGGCGTAGGGTCTTCCAAGCATATTTCCGCTGCTACACGGCTCTTGTAGGGGCTATGAAGAAATGTGCTGGCTGATTGAGGTTTTCGTATCAATGCCATCCCATAACTTCCCAAGACTGCTCTAGCAACCCCTATTAACGCCTCGATTCAGCACCTAAGGTATGATTTGCCACTCTTCTGATTTTGGGTCCGAACATGCGCCAAACAAGGTTCAGTTCTTACAGCAAGCAACCCCAAAAGCGGGTCACAATCTGAAGCACCTCTAAGACGGGAGTTCCTCAAAATTGCCCCTATGGAATCCTTTGAGGGAGCCCCCGCAATCTGCCTCTTGTCATCTCCACATAGATCTTAGGTCTCCAAGGGCGCCGTGTTCAAAGAAACCCTAAACCCTGGACCGCGTCTCCGTTGTGCTGGGTGGCCGCAGAGCTTCTTGGCCTCCATGGAGATCGAACACGGCCTGGCGCTCGAGATCGAAGAGGGCCTTTGCAATTTGCGCACCACGCGCAACCCACAGAGATTGACAGAGCAAGCAATGACTATGGGATACTTTCTTCTTTTTAGACGGGTGGCGGTCTTATTGCAACGGGCAACGGAATGCGTCCAGATGCTCACATCCTAAACCGGCCCTACCAGAATATTACAATAATTGACTTGACACGCTTCAAGCTTCCTAGCTTCCATAAGTTCAGCCCCAAATCGTATGTTGTTATTACTCCCACTTGGCAATGTCGGCAAACCCTAGTCAGGATAGATGGGCGGTTTTGGGCCCCTTCAACGAGCCCAATTCTAGTTGCTTTCTTCCAAAAAATGGAAGTAAGGGAATCACTTCCCCTTAATCTTGAATGCCCTCCAATTCACAGGGACTTCTCACAGGATCAAGATGTTAGGTTGCAAGATTTTGGAGGTTTGAGATCTAAGGCTTTGGTTTACGCTTTAAGGTTCGTGAGATTGAGAGACCCAGGGGTCAGAGGGCTTGAGCAGATTGGGTCTTATTGTGTCGGTAGCTCCACTGAGACTTCAAAACTCTAATCTAGCCCCTAAACACCAACAACGGCAACTCCAACAACCTGTACCCCGATGACTGCACTGTCAGGTCCCAGGTGCAGCGATGTGGTCCAAGCGGAAACGCGCCACGCCAATCATTTCCATTTTCCGCTGAATCTCCCCAGTCTGTCATGGAAGAAGAGAGCTTCAGAATGGGGTTCCCCTAAACCCTAAACCCTATAGTAGTTTCCATTCTATCCATTTTATCTTCCATTATCCCAGTATGAGAGTTCAGGCATATGGACTTGGGGATCGGAGAGGCCGTAGACAGCATCAACTGCCAGTCCCCCAAAAACCTACTTGGACTCTCAGGGTACTTCGTGCAAGTACCCAGGGCCTGTAGGATTTCTTCCAAGACAAAACCTCAAAAGCTCCATGCAAGCCTCGTCTGGACGTGGCACCAAAGGATGCCAAAAGGAGTCGTGCTCTCCTCGTTTGAAGCTTTTGTGATGCATTGCTATATTGGGTTATATGGGTCTTATTTTGGAATAATTGAAAAGAAAATGGAAATTACTATAATGGGACTCCATTGCTTATATTCGGGTGCAGCTTGAGGCTCAGGGTTATGGGGAGTGATCCTAAGACTGGAAATCAGGGGCATGTTTAACTTGTGGGGTGTGGATGCTTTTGCAGAATCCGCTGTGCGTGAAGACTACGGAACCTCTAACAGATTGAGCCCAAATGTGCACCCTGGACATGGCACTCCCTTTCACAAGATGAAAAGAACCACATTAGGTACGAGTGCCTCTAAGGGATAATGGTGATTGTATTAGCGTTTATTACGGTCCTCGTGTATTCCAATTATAACACTATTCTCTACTTTGGAGCACACCCCAGAAAAAAGTATAGGCTTTGTAGGTTTTACAGGGGGTATATAGGGATAGTGGAAAGGAAATGGAACCTACTATTTAGGGTTTGGGGTGTAAAAGCATGGACAAGTTCCAACATGAGTATTAGGCCCTAGGCATCCTTCCCATCCATGCCCTTGCGGATCTTTTCTTTGGATCTACATCTCCGAAAGAGAGATCTTCATGTCAGGTCTGTGTCAGCGTATGCGGGAACCACAGACGGGTCCCTGATGAAGGGGTGCACAGTAAATACAAAACCCGAGCAATCCCTCAATTCTCCATCCCAAGAAGCCTAATGTGATGACAATATATGCGCTTCATTTAGGAGCGTAGTAGCTGGTTCGTTCCTTAGCGGCTCTACCTTAATCCGAGGTAGTGCAAGCCCTTAGTATGGCCACACGCAGCAACTTACCGGTCTCTTACAGCGCCTCAGGTCCATGTAATACTTGAAGCTGTAAGCTTGAAAGCCAGGCATCGAAAAGGGCCGCTGCCATCACGGAGAAACCTCAGATGCTAGACTTTGTGGGACCTTGCTTACTCAGATTTGGAGAAATTCTAGGAAGATGAAAAATAAGGTCAGAATTCGGTTGCCAAGAGGCTACAGTACATGACTTACTTCTAGGGTTATCTGCTTCTCAAAACCTTCCTGGACAAACTGAGTTGCACGACTCAGATTGCATCCTGGGGCAGCTAGTTAACGGCCTGTTCAACTGTAATCCCATCTCCTCTTGATGTCACGCTCTGTTCAGCTGCACAGCAATGTAGCACGACTTCTGCCTTTTCTGTTTGACATCGTGTCGGGCTCCGTCTTATACTTGGGCTCCAAGACATGCCACAAGTCGAAAAAAGAACCAGATCATCCACATCTCCAGAATCAGAATGGACCCCTATCATGGCACTCACGACTTGGGAGCCCTTCACTGCTTGCACGATACAAGAAAAGGACATTGACTCCAACAATCTCCTGCTTGCAGGAGCTAGCCCCTCAATATTCTAACCCCGCGATCGTGGTGTCTGAGGGTACTATTCTGCCGCAATTCCGTCTCCTGGTGAAACTTCCCGAACTGCAAATCATGCCATGTCACATGGTACCGATCATCTTGTACTCGCTGCGCGCGCTACATCCGCTGTGGAGCGTTCGAACATCATCCTCTCCGTTGTCCAAGTAGTTGAACCTATTTGCGTCATGGCTTCATGGCCAACAGCAAGGATTGCAAAAGCAAGGCTCCAGCAAAAGTTGGGTGTGATTTAGACCCGCATTCTTGCAAGCTGTAAATACCTCCAGCGAAGTAATATTTACTTACCCTGTCAAAAGTCTTCTCCTCATTGATTGCTCGGATTTCTTTGTTCCTTTTTGTTCTTTTGGGCAGGCCCAGTGTGTTGACATGTGAGCTGGCAGGCAGGGCTCATGGGTTGATGCTAGACCTCATACAGTATTCAAGTCTCACAGGGTAGTGTTGCAGAATCGATCACGTGTCTTGTAGGCACTGGCATCTCTCTCTTCCTCTCTTCCTCCCACTTTCTTGTCCCCTTTCTTCCAGGCCTTTGCCTGGTGTTCGAGTTGAGATGATGAGAGAATGAGAGCTGGTCTGCGGCCAAGCAGCCATAGATACATGGTCCCTTTCCTTGGTAAAGTGTGCACCATGCCCTTGTTTGTGCTTCGGTCTGTTCAGCCCTGAAAGCCTTTTTGCCCCTTGACAAAAACAACAGCTCTGGAGGCCAAGCTTCTCGGGGAGCACGGGAATCTGGGCCTCGCGACCATACCTCCAATTGCTTGTGCTCAAGAATTGCTCACTGGCATGGGGTTCCAAAGCCTGCACCCATGATGCGCCTGCACATCTCTCTGGCAGCTTCAAGTACTCGTTTACGAAACTCGCTGGTCTCATCACCATCGACTCTTCGATGCGCCTCAGATGCTTGCAGGACCTGTCAATGCTAGGGAGCTGCCGGGGTAGACAAGATGCTAAGGATCTCTGGCCCTGGTTGAGGCCAGATTCTGGCAGGCATGCTGCACCTTAAGCGTCTTCTCCCTCATCCATCAGCATGATCCTTGAACGGAAGTCATTGAATTGTATCCCTCCTCACCCTCATCACCAAATGACATACATTGCCACCAGCCTCTAAGCAAATGGCACAACAATCTGTGGGCCTTGGGATCCTTAGAGCAGTTTCGAGCACCCCAAGAGCCCACAGCATGTACCAGCCCTCACCCTGCAGTGCATGCAAGCCACGTATGCTTCTCTGTCATCGGTGACCTTGGCTGGTGCCCATTTTCTATTTGCTAGGTTAGCCATGCGCAAGCGCCTGAGTAGGTTGCGTGGTTTGATTTCAAGTGCCTAGGTTTCGCCCCATACTGCCTTCCAAAAAGGCTGGTGTCCAAGAGCTTGTCACCTGCACTCCTGATGACCAGATCAGTAGCAGTCGTCTTTGACGTCGTGAAGCATCTTCGGGATTTCTGCCAAACTCGGGCCTACCTGCCCAAAACCTTAAGAAGGATATAATCTTACTGTATATAGGGTACCATAGTATCCCCCCGAAAAACTACTCGACGTGTTGTTCGCAAAGGATTTGAAGCCACATTGAAAGATGTGAAAGAATGGTTAAGCAACACCTGTAAAATCCAAGCTGTCGGAAACATAGCTTTTTTCCCAAATCCACAAACCATTCAGACAACCTTTGAGCCCAAACAAACTTCGGTCTTGTAATTATCTTGGATCCCAAGGCTTGATTCAGCCCTATGCGCTGAACCCTAACGGAGGCATTAGGGTAATTCTAAGCTCTTATTGGGTATATATTGGGATACTGGAAAATAGAATGGAACCTACTATACTAAGGTATATATTCGGGTTACATTAAGCCTAAGCCCAAAGCAGAAACATACATCAAATGGAGGTTTTATAGATGGTGCGCATTAACAAAATCCCAACAAACTCAATTTTGATTATGAGGATCCCCCAAGAAGGGGTTGCTAATTTTTGGAAATCATCAAGTAGAGTCCCGCCAGGCTACCTGCTGGGTGCGCTCCGCATTGAGGGCGCGCTGCCACGCTTCGATCTGCTTTGATTCAGATCATATAGGATTATAGGGGTTGCCTAGGGCTTTTCCACCAACAACGGAGAAGCAGAAGGAAATAACATGCAAAAGGAAAGGGCAAATGGGCTTATACAGTGGTTTCTAGGGTATTCGGATTTCCAAGAATCAGGAACCCCGCTCAAGGGCTCCGACAGTTAACATGGTCTAAATTAGGGCCCCCTATTTGCGGTAATTAATTACCATGTAGTGTTTGGACGGTTTTATAATTGAGGGGTCTCACTGTTCAGCTAAATGGTTTAAGCAGCTTGACGGTTTGGGCGTCGCGGGAGTTTCAGGGTCCAGGCTTCAAGGAGCTTCTTTCGTGCTTACCAAGCTTCCAGTGTCAGGTATGTGAGATTATGTGAGGATGCATGTGGGTTGTTCTCAAAATTATGGGCCCCTTTTTTGGTCATAGGTTATATTACGGCACCTAGTAGTTAGGGGTACCAAAATGGGTTCCTAATTTTGGGAACTACCCATGTGCAGAAGTATGTATCATACCTACAGGAGCTTCATCCTACGAGAGCTGGCACGAACCTCCTCTGCAACCGTTGATTTACTTGAAATTTGGGACTTGGGGTACAGATGGGTTTGTAGGTCTGGCGCTTGACAGGGGTTTACAGTGGCGCCAGAAGCAGTCATGGGCTAGTTGGCCATTAGATTAGGGAAGGTAGATGTAGCTACTTGATCATTGAAATGTTGGAGTCGAGAGACGAAAGAAATCATTCAAGGGCTGTGTTGCAAAACAATCGCATTGAGGTCGGGGTTTATCATTGTGGCTCTGTTATGTTGGACCTTGGGTAACGCTGGTTTTGTTCTGGAGGTCGCGAGGATTATGATTAAGGAGTTGTGGTAGTTACAGACGTTGAGATATCCTCCTTTGCTGGCCTCTTCTTATTGCGAGGAGGGAATACACTAGAGGAATACACTAGATCCCCTAGCAACGCCTTCAAACCCCATCATAGCCCTGTAGGTTACAAAGCCTTTTGGTTACCTGAGGGCGCCACAAATTGGGGGATGGTCTGAGAGTGCGAAGCTAAGGGTTCTGTGTGCAGGGGGTTGGCCTTGATTTCACGAGGACTTGGAATGTTTGTGGCGGTTCCTCGGCATTTTCCAAATGCGGTGATCCCGATGAGGGAAGCGCCTGCTTCAGGACACCCTCAGTGGGGAAACTGAAGCTAGTGCTGGCCCAAAACAACTTGCGAACGGTGGGCACCAAAAGGTGCTCTAGACCTTACTTACCAGAGACTCCACGAAAGGGACCCCGAATTTCTGGCTCCCCCCACAGATCTGCGCCTCGTGGTGCTCTGATGCGACGCGGTTGGTGCCAACAGACTGTCCTCAGTGAGCTCCGCAGGGGCCCTGCAATGCAAAGAGCAGTGTTCGTCAGTGGGTTCCATTTTTTTGCTCAGGCGAGTGTAAGGCATCCCCGCGTTAAAAGGTTTTGAGTGCCAACCGAGTGTGCTGAGGCAGCTGCCTGGCATGTCTTGAAATCGCCTGGAACGTCTTCACCCGGGGACTGTTCAGATCTGTGCAGGCAAAGCATTTTGTCTCCTTTACGCATTTAAGGCGGCAGCTATGAAGAAGGTACTGGCGCAAGACTGCTCAGGTGGATCCCAGTGTGCCATGTCCACACGCTTGCCAGGTCCGCACTCACATCCCTGGTGCTTAAGTACGGAATGAGGGAATGGATCCCTGTACAAATCCCTATTACACGTTCTTGAACTCCCTGAATATCCCCTGTAGAAAATTTGCTTGAAACCCTTTGATTCCTCGTTATAATATTTGAGCATGCATGAGACGGTGCCACTTGCAAAATCTTGCTACTTAGGGGTTATATGGGACATGTAGGGGTTACATAGGGCTGAAATTAGGGGGATGAGGCCCCAATAATGAACAATCGACAACAAAGATGGATACTGGGGTTCTCTTGCCAACAATGATGCTGTAGGGGCCTGTGAAAGTAGATCGGGGTTTGGCGGTTTTATATTGCAAAATGAATATATATATATATATATAAAAGGACCGTCAGAACATGATGTTGGTGCACGGAAGCTGTCTAGGATTATCAAATGCACTGCGGCAGTGTGCTGGATAATTACCAGTACAACTTTGAGGCCGATCTAAGTCTGCAAGGAATATGGACCATAACATTAGTAATGTTCTCGGCCTCTACATATTACCTGCATAACTTCTCCCAGAGTACGCCCGAAACTCAGCGCCGATCCGAAGGTGTTCAGCAACAAGGGAAAGACGGTTCCTCGCCCAGGGCTACTTTCCCACTGGCTTGAGATCCAGTACCTATGTATCTGGGGATTCTATAGGGGTTATCTAAGGATAATGGAACAAGAATAGAAACTACTTTTTAGGGTTTAGGGTTTAGGATCTGGGGTAGGAGTAATTGTTGAGCAAATGTCTTCAAGGGGTTGCATGAAGGCGCCTCTAGTACAAGAGTTTTTTAGATATATATATTCGAGATACGAGGCTCTAAGGGGCCTGAGGAAACCCTAAACCCTAAACCTTAAAATACACTTTAACCCCTAAACCCCAGGGATCCTTATGAAGGATTCGAAAGGGCTAACTCCGACAAATTCCCATACGACCGCTGCCTTGTTTTGGGGTTGCGTGTAGCGTCCGCTGAGGGTGACTGCATTCACAAGCAAGATAGTAGGTTTAGGGCTTAGGATTTAGCACCTAAACAATTACCAAGAGCACTTTGAGGCCAGTATACAATAATTGTACAAGGAATGTTGGGATTGTCCTCATAAGGCCCATACACAACCACACTTTTCCATGTCATTTTCCACTTTAGCTCGCTTTGGCCTATTATTTGGGTACTATCTAACCTTAAACCCTGCTATTCAGGCTTCTTCGTTAGATAAGATCATAAGTTTAATTGGGAGCCCCTTTCTGAGGTCCTCTCATGAGGATAATGCATGTACTATGATGACTTGGTCGATATTAGGGCCCCCGAATTTATGGGGAACCCCATCTACTAGTCAGACTAGACTATCCTTAGCGACCGCTTCGCCTCTTCACAGCTGTTTTATGGGCTATGTCCAAGGTAAGGGAGGTAAGGAAAACTGAACATACCGCTAGACGCCCTAGTGAAAATGGGATCTTGGGAGCAGTCACAAGGGTTCCTCTTAAGTTATCTGAGATATTCCCTAAACTAGGGGTACCTTTTTGGGGGTCCCTATAAGAAGGACCATAGTATGTTGGGGTCTATTTTGGGGTCCCCCCATTTAGGGAAACTACCATCGAGGAACCTCCCCATAGCTGAAGTGATCTTCTTTGGGGCGAAGACTCGTCAACCTGGACACTTCGGTCTTGAGCCCCTTTTTTCCTTGGAGTCACTCACCTTTACGCCTTTACTTACTGGGGGTCAGTAGGGAAAACAGGAATGCAGACATTAAATGTATGTGTAATATGTAGGGACTGTGTTCCCTCGTTCCCTACTAACCACCAGTAAGTTTATCTACCGTTTCGATACCCTGGACATTAGTGCCCGCCCCTTCCACGTATCAACTTCATGGGTCACACGTATATGTACAATGAAGACTGTGAAGAACCTACTCCAATTACATAGGCTTGTATAATGTGGGGCCTCAGAAACACGTCCTCCGCAGTCACCTCACAGAAATATGAACGATCTGGGGGTGACCCGAACTAGGTAGAATCTAGGGGGGGATGCTTGGGCCTTCTGGCGATACTCAGGCGTCCTCAAATTATCCAGGGTCTCTTTGGGAAACTCCCGTTACGCTATTCCGATTTGTCGCATTCTTGCTCCTGTCATTAACGAACAAAATGCTGTACTTCCTAGGCATACCGAAGGAGCCAGTCTTGAGAAGCGTGTATACGGGGAGTGCCACAAGCCTCGTAAAAACCCAGTTTCATCCCATTTTCCTTCAGAGTTACTAAATGTTGGAAATTGCTTAGGCCTCTGGATTAATGGGGATCACACCGCCACACTCCACAAGCTCCTCCATCCTCATAGTCATCCAGAAAGAGGGACACGGACATGAAGCGATGCGGCCAGAGATACCTTGGGCTTCCACTCCGAAAGGGGGGGGTGGGGGAACGCAGCATTGGGGTCCCTTTGACAGTATGACATCGGGCAAGTGCCAAGATCATGGGCTGTCTGATAGGGTGACTTTAGCGCTGACAAGCGTCTCAACGTTAAGGCATCCTATAGTTCGTCATCCGTATGAGACTTTGCATGTTGCAGCTTCTCCGCACTGCTTTGGGGCATTGACGCCAGGAACTAGAGATGCTAAGCAGAGGCCTCTTACTACCATCGCCCTTAGGCCCCACACCCTCAAGCCTAAAGCGCAGCTTGCTGCTTACAGGCTCTCTTGGACAGCCTGCGCAATCACAACCTGTTCCCCTCATGATGTAATAGGGATTCCTACAATCCCTCGGCCCTCGCGAGAATATCTCCTTGGGCGCTTAAGCACCTCAAGTGTGGAGTAAACCCTCACTGCAATCATGGGTCTTACAAATTGCTGACTTTGAGTTATTTCCAACCGAATTGGAACCGCCACTCTATGGGGCCAAATCACCTTCGAACATATAACTGTCCGTTACTATACCTTCGCACTTTTTGCTTGGAAAACCCCCTAAGCCCCCCAGCCTAGATGTAAACCCGAAAATCATGGTGCCGTAGGCGCTTGTTGAAGTTGTCCAGATGCAGATTCGCAGGCAAAGCGCTCGGCATGTACAGGTGGTAGATAACCTGGCTGTATGTGGTAGTTTCCCAATATAGGAGGACCCCAGTATAGACCCCAATATACTATAGTCCTTATTATGGGGACCCCCAAAATGGTACCCCCACTTTTGGGAACCCCCATATAGGGTTAAGTGTGGCGGCTGCAGCTTACAGTTCTGGTCCCCACATATACTCTCACAACAGAGGAGGATCCTGGTCTAAGAATCCACCAGAAAAGGATCATCATTTTGACTCACCCCATATAGGTTCAACAGGTCCTGGTGCAGACCTTTAAGTTCTCTAGCGCTTGTGAACCTGGACTAGTCGGATAGGCTGAAGCGCGTTTGACCCTAGTTGGATTCTACTTCTTCAAACCTGCCAGAGATTGGAATGTCAAAGTAAGAGGAACTAGATACAATCTCTCAGTGACAATGTCACGGATGGGTGGCAGTTGCTTGGTTTCGTTTTTCACAGGGTTGGTTCGGCCTCCACATTGTCGGGGTGGACGCCCACAGTCTTCCCGACTCTATGCACCATGGCGACCAGGAAGTCTGGAGGGTCCTCGAACAAGACAGATAGCAAAAGCTGTATTAGGAGGAGTCTGGTGAGAGTAATTACAACAAACATCGCTTCGTGACAACAGAATTTGCAATGGAAAGCTTGCTGCAATCACTTGGAGTCCTGTCTTACGAACTGGATTTGGTTGGGACGTTTCTTGGTGTGAACTTCAGGCGCGTCCGCGATTTGCAGAACTAGCTTAAAACATTGCTTGCCTCAGCTTCCTTTCAGCTACCCTGGACTAGACTCCAACCAGTCACACTGACTCCTACCAACTTCTTATGACGTACTGGCTCTTAGTAGGGAGTGAGGGAATATAATCTCCATATAACTCATATTCCTTATTCTCTACTAACCCTACACCTAATCCCTCTATATATATATATACAGATATATAATATTCCCTGATTTACTAATGGGAACCGGTAAGATGATGGGCTTGTGCTTCATCTGGGTAGTTAAAGTCAGCTTCGAAGTTCATGCGAGACACTGGTTAAGGTCTCGGGTTCAGGGTTTAGGGAATTCTCACAATCATGCGCCTCCTTGAATTCGGATGGGGGGTACGCATGTAATTGCGATAGGCTTTCACAAAGGAATCCTGCTTTCAGAAAATCCCATCAGCGCTATACTCATATCTGAGCTACAGTCAATGATTTTTTCCCGGACATGGGTTCCTGTTGGGGAATATAGGATTCTCCAAGATTAGTCTAGCTTTTACTTTCCATTCCCGACATCCATCTTCTTTTGCTTTTATTTTCCATTCCCGACATCTGAAACCCTAAGCCATAAAGAGTATTCCATCTTCTTTTCCATGCCAACCTCCTAGCAGAGCCATAAACAGCAGTTTACATTGTCATCTCCATTCCTTCATGCCCTATTCAGGAACAACAAGTTGCAGGGTCCTTGAAGTAGAAGGATAGCTGGTCCGGATCTTGCATTCGCAGTCTTAGCGTTGTTCAGGGTCCCCGCTTCGTAGGGAATGGATGAGGAAAAAGCAAATTTTGGAGCATCCAGGCCCTAAGCCCAAAATCCTGAATGTGCCTCAAGTCAGTGAGTATCTGAAGTCTTTTAAGGGTGTAGAAGCTTGAACGGGGCTCAAGTCCCTGTCCCTTCTCCTCACCAAGGCTCCTCCAGCTTCCCTGAGGTTATATTAGGGTTATATCGGGGCTATATTAAGGTTATATTAGGGTTATATCGGGGCTATATTAAGGTTATATTAGGGTTATATTGGGGCTATATTAAGGTTATGTTAGGGTTATATTGGGGCTATATTAAGGTTATATTAGGTTATATTGGGGCTATATTAAGGTTATATTAGGGTTATATTGGGGCTATATTAAGGTTATACTAGGGTTATATTGGGGCTATATTAAGGTTATATTAGGGTTATATCGGGGCTATATTAAGGCTATATTAAGGTCATATTAGAGTTATATTGGGGATATATTAAGGTTATATTAGGGTTATATTGGGGCTATATTAAGGTCATATTAGGGTTATATTGGGGCTATATTAAGGTTATATTAGGGTTATATTGGGGCTATATTAAGGTCATATTAGGGTCATATCGGGGCTATATTAAGGTTATATTAGGGTTATATTGGGGCTATATTAAGGGTATATTAGGGTTATATGGGGGCTACATTAAGGTTATATTAGGGTTATATTGGGGCTATATTAAGGTTATATTAGGGTTATATTGGGGCTATATTGAGGTTATATTAGGGTTACTTTGGGGCTATATTAAGGTTATATTGGAGTTATATTGTTCACATGTCCCCCAACCCTTTGGAACGCCATACATGTTGGCCAACCAAGCGGCAGCGGCCTCTTGCCCAAGTTACCTTGGCGGAGACGCGAGGATTATCAGGAGTGCAGAAAGATACGGCTTGGTGCGGATATACTGAACCACCATGCTAGATTCAAAAGTGCAATGCGTTAGTGTGCCCTGAGCGGTTTTGCGCAAGGGCGCGTGTAGGACACAGCACCTATCTGGGCATTAGCAACCGACAGCCGCACACAAGACCTTGACGTTGGTGCTTGCAAACTTTGAAGTTAAAGATTGCAAGCCTTTTTGCAGGCTGATTGACTTTTGCTACGGCTTTCGGCACTGGGCCGGAACAGCTGTTGGCACAATGCCTGTGTTTTGTGACCTGTGCAGTTTGGCAGAAAATCATGGCACCCTAATTGCCACCGTGCCAGAAAAGCTGTTCAGAAAGCATGGTTGACTGATAAAATCATGCATGATCCTATATACCTTAACCTGAGAAAACATAGTACAACTCGAGTAATACAAGCTATTGGCGGAAAACACGGGGCTTTTTGAATTGGGGCCTGGAATCACAAAGAGAATGTCAGGCCTAGCTTGAGAATTTCAGGCCTAGCTCCCAGTGTTAAGCCCGTTAGCTTTACCAGCGTTGAAGGGTGTCAACAAGTTTAGAGGCTCAATCCTGAATGTTTTCAGGGCCTCGGAGCCTAAATCCAAAGACCACCATGGTGAAATTGCTGTCAAAGCCACCAAAACCAGACGAAGCATTGATCGCTCCAGGCCTTTCAGTTTTCTAATCTGCTTGGGAGCTATAGTCTCAACTCCTCGTATCCCCTTGGATAACCCCCAATGGTACTCCCCACTATATACTACCCTATATTACAACCCGCCTTTTAGAAGTTCAGACTATGACTATAGCTCTTTTGAGTTCAAAGCTCAAAGGTTGCACAGGTGCATCAAAATTCTTGTGTGTCTGTATAATATCTCTACCAGCTGGTAGGCAGTCCCCCCTGCACAATCCAGCAAGTCCCTGTTGGCACGGGCTTACAGTAGCAACTGCACCATCTCTGTGTGAGCATGTGCGCTGCTTCCATGAGAGCCGTATTGCCAAACAGATCCTGCAAGTCCGCATTGACACCGGCTTGAAGCAGCAACTGTGCGACCTTCAGCTTGCCCAACTGGCAAGAATCGTAAGACTCCTGTGCAACTTCCTATCTCAAGCCTACAGCTACCGATTCCTGCAATCATGACTGTTGCCATGCGCACTCAGGTATGTATTCCCAGGAGAGGTTGTTTGCAGGCATAGTACCTGACGGGGAGGTGCATTGGCTATTGCATAAGTGATCCCCTCCCCCAATACCAACACCTCCCGCCCCCCAATGTTAAATATTCCGACTAGATATCACATACCGCAATGGGGTTATTCAATATTACGTGCGAGGGGGGGGCCGAAGGGAGTCATTCTACCACTCTTACCCGTGTATACCGGATCCCATCTCATTTTCCATGTTCTTTTCCATTTGATTCTCCATTCTTCCTATACCCCCCTGAACCCTAAACCTTGAATTCCCATATTTCCCATTAACCTCTCTTAGCTCCCATATTGCCAGTAGCATTGCCGGCCTGTTTGCAACCAGCGAGGAGGTGTCGCCAAAGTAGAGCAACGCCTCCAGCCTCCAAGAGAGTAGTGTTTTTTGGTGGTTGAACCTAGTAAGATTATATCCCTTATATGAAATACCATACCCAAAAAGGAGGATAGAATCTTACTATATTGGGTACCATAGTATCCCAAAAAAAACTACTCAAGAGGTTCATGGCCCAATGGGGTTCTTGGTGGAGCCCTTTGAACAAAATGAGTATACAGAACCCTAATCTTGGTTGGTCTTTGGAGCCCTCTGAACAACATAAGTACACAGAACCCTAAGCCCTAAATCCTAAACCTTATGAAGCCAATAAGGGGTAAATACCGAAATATCCTAGAGGGACCCAAGGCTCAGGGTTTCAGGGCCTAGTGGAGAATCAAAGGAAACATGACAGGACAACTGGGATTTTGCAGGGTTTTCCATAGGGTTTACCTCCCTTTGATCATGGCCACCTCCCNNCCCCCCCCCCCCCCCCCCCACAATGTGCGTTCCCAACCATGTGTGTTCCCAACCATGATCATTCAAACAATGGGAGATTGGTTATGCAGCGGTGGGTGGCTTTATATTCATAACATGACTTTCCGTGACGGTCCACCCTAAAAAAGGGAGATGTTTGCAACCTACACTTGGACACAAGGCATTATTGCCGGCGTGTGTAGTGTTGGAAGTCGTAGGAAAATGTGGTGGTTCAGGATTTAGAACTATTGGATGCAGCTTCAGGGCTGTTGCATTATTGGAAAACCCAGTTATACGTAGCTTAGGGTGCGAAACCTGAAGACTACTGCCCCATCTACTCCCTACATAACCCNNTTTAGACTGTAGCTCATATATACCCTTACTACATTACCTCTATTCACTCCCCCTTACCCCCTTCAGCCAAATATGTAGGAATTTGTATAGACACAAGGCCCCACTTCTTGGATACCTCTGATAATCCACTAGAGGCTTGAATCGATATGCGCATTATTTTTGGGTCTATTTGAGGTATGATGCAAGATAGGTTTAGGGTTTAGGGTGTTGGTAATTACTTGGGCTCCTATTCCATGCTGTGCAGGTGCTACATGGCCATGTCCCTCAATGTGTGCCACATGTTATAGGGTTTAAACAAAAACACTGGCAACCTGCTTTACACAGGGGATTCTATAGGGGACTATTATGGGGGTGTCTAAGGGGATACCAGGCAGTACCCTCAGAGTCCTCCACGGTGGGTTTTTTTTTTTTCCAAAGTTCGGCTCCGCCATTTTTTTCCCAAGGTTTGGCTCGACCCCCCCC
>CAJNIZ010047650.1:24044-35430 GCA_905231905.1 Symbiodinium pilosum | reverse complement strand
TGTCTGCAAGGGGGAGTGGAGGGGGTTTTTAAAGGGATCTGAACGCCCTGAGGCTGGACAGCCTCGGCGAATTTCTTAAAGGGGGTTAACATAGGGGATGATATAGGGGACCACCATATGGGTCATCAAGGGGGATGTTAGGGGTTACGACTATAGTCCATGCGGGACCCCTTTTTTTCCGACATGATCCCATGCATCCTAGAGTTGTTTAGGGTTGAGGGCTTGGCCTAGGTTTGCTATGCCCCGCCGCGCATGTTGAACACCTGCTGTGAAGGGAGGAAATCTTGCACGACCTGGGAACCCAATCTAATTGGCTTAAATAGTTACCAGTATTATGGTCCTAGATTCCTTGTACAGTTATGGTACATGTTACCCCAAAGAAACCTCAGAATCATATTGCTGATTTCTTTCGGGCCCATGCGACATAGGAATTCCTTTCGCAAGAGTATGTAAGGTGGCGCAAGGTTATCTACAGAGGAGGGGTCGAGGGGTCCTGGGCTTAAGGGCGATCGATGACAGTGGTAAGTTTTTGGTAGAAGCCCAGGAACCCAAACCGAACGTGCTGGGTGTAGTTAGGTTTTGCTGCCCCTGAAGCCGAAACCCTAAACCCTCATGCCAACACGTCACCATCATGCGGAAAACCCCGAGGAACATGCCAGCAAAGGACTGAACATAGACAAACAACTCGGACTTCTCAAGTCAAATCTGAGGTTCCAGGGCGCAAAGGTTTTAAACTGGGGTTTATCATGCGGTTCCCTTACTCTACCACTCCTGCCTATACTACTCAGCCCTGGGGCTGCCTTAGGGAGGCTTGTTTAGGGTTTAGGGTCCTTTGCAAGCTTGAATGTCTCATGGGGTATGTCAGTATTGCTCAATGGGGCCCCACCGAATTTTTTTGGGAAGCCCCCACAACCCCAAACCCTGAGCCTCTAAACCCCTAACCCCCCGACAGCAACCCCAAGCGGAGGCCTCAGTAGCAGCTGTGCCGCCGGCAATAGCTGAAAGGCTGGGAAGCAGGGTCTTTGTAGGAGTGAAGTGGTGCGTACCCAACAGTAGCAGCTTCTAACTCCCAATAATGGGAGACTGGGCTATTGTAATTTGTGCTCCCCTCTTCAGCTTACGGGTGGTGAATAGGGAATTATGGAATATATTCTATGGTGATATATATATATAGGGATTATATTCCATTATGCCCTATTCACCCTAAACTCTATAGTCCCTTAATCTCTACTAACCACCAGTACGCTCGGGCTAAAGGGAGAGAAATTTTTCCGACCATTTAAAACATTCCAAAGGTCATCAGATTCCAAACCACAAACCTTTAACCCGAAACCCTGAACCCCAAACCCTGAACCCCAAACCCTAAATCCCAAACCCTAAATCTTAAACCTCAAACCCGGGACCCAACACCCTAAACCTTAAACCCCAAATCCTAAACTTGAACCCCCACACCCTGAACCCCCAACCCTAAAGCCCAAACCCTAAACCCCAAACCCTAAACCCTAAAGCCAAAACCCTAAACCCCAGACCCCAAAGCCCAAACCCTAAACCTTAAAACACAAACCCTGAACCCCAAGCCCTAAATCCCAAACCCTAAACCTTAAACCGCAAACCCTAAATCCCAAATCCCAAACCCTAAACCCCAAACCCCAAGCCCGAAAACCAAACCCTAAACTCATGAGTCCGGAAGCCATGGGAGGTGCGCCGAGCTTGCGCCGCAGAGCCTGGTGATGACGGCATGGTCGTTGGCCACGCCTGGAGCTTCAGGCTTTAGGGTTTAGGGTTTTGGGGGTTCAGGGTTTAGGGTTGGGGGTTTAGGGTTTAAGGGCTATATAGGGGTAATATTTGGCGCATATAGAGGTTACATGAGGATAATGGAAATAAATTGGAAGCTACTATTTAGGGTTAAGGTTTACTGTTATATAGGGATAATGGAAAAGAACATAGAAAGTACTATTTTAGGGTATAGGGTTTAGCATTTCCGGTGTGGGGGATGTAGGATGGACAGAATTGTAAAAGCTATCACGTGCCCGTCTCGGCTGCTGGGTGCACGGAAAGTGCTTTGTTGGGTGGGGGTTTCCCGGCATTGAAGGGGTCTGCAAAGGGGGAGTAGAGGCGGGGGGTTTTGTTTAGAAGGATAGGTATATTCTTGCAACTTGCAAGTGTGTAAATGCATATAGATATGTCGGGGCTTATAGGGGTACATTATTGTATATATATATAATATATATATATATATATGGGATGCAGGGTTTCTGGTATAGGGGATCATCTACAGGGTCCCTTGAAAGTGGTTTCAGGGATATATAGCATAGGGTGCAGGCTTTAGGTTTAGGGTTTGGGATTTGAGGTTTAGGCATTCGGGTCCTTGGACGCCATGGAACTCTTAGTTTTAGGGGTATATACCAAAAAATGGACATTACCTTGATAACGCGGGTCAGGTATACGCTTTCTGGTATAGGGGATGTGAGGTTCGGGGTTTTGGGGTTTGAGGTTTAGGGCTTAGCGTTAGGGTTGGGGGTTCAAGGCCGGGTTTTGATTTTAGGGTTTGGGGCTACGCCTCTGGTTTTGATACAGGCACTAAACTAACCCCTAAACGCGGGCTCAGTCCCCCACCCAGTATGGGGTACCACAAGGGATTATTGTAGGTGATATTCAGGCAACTGCATATTAAGGAGCCATTACTATAGGGGGGATTGACCTAACCTAAACCTACGGTGGGTGTTTAGAACGACTCTAAAGGATCTTGGGGACGACGATGGGGATCCATTCCTCCATGCCCTATTGGGCACCAAGGGGTGTAGGAGATGTAAGATTTAAGGTTTAAGAGTTTCTGAATTTTTGAGCTATAGTCTAGACTCCTTAAAGGGCGTAATATGGGGAATAATACAGGGGACGACTAGAGGGGATATTAAGGGGATACTAGGAATTGCAGGCTATAGCTCACATAGACCTGAATTTACATTCAGCCTTGGACTGAGGGCTTGGTTGTAGCGATTTTAGGGTTTAGGGTTTAGGGTTTAGGTTTTAGGGTTTAGGGTTTAGGGTTTAGGGTTTGCATGCGTGAGGGCGTCTCTGAATCTCTTTTCCGTGAGTTGGGCATGTACCAAGCTCAGTACAAATGCACTGGTAATTCCTAGAACCTGGTAGCAGCACCCATGCTGATCGACCCAAATCCTCAATCCAAAGCACGCTTCTTGAGTTCACGTGAAGGGTCGTGTGATCATTCTAAGCCAAACTCACTTCCCCCAGCTGTGACATTTGGGTTTTAATCAGGAACAAGCCCTGAACCCTAAGCCCTAAAACCCTACGACCCTGAACTCGAATTAGGGAGACTGTTGAATCCCTGAGACTCCTGGAGTAGGTTGGCTGGTTTCGCGTGCTGTCGCGGAGACTGCTTGCACGTCGCCCAGGAAGCGCTTGTTCGCTTTTAGCAACTGGCAAGTTGAGTATCCCAGTATCCCTTAACCCTAAACTTGCTAATGTTTATTTTCAGGAGGGGCCAGCTAGACCTCATGTATTTTGTTATCTTCAGGAGGGGTGTCTGGGGCCTATACTAATCACCTCCCCCCCAAAATGCCTGTGTAAGTAAACAAGATGACATACCCCAAACCCTAAGACACATCCCTAGGCCGTTCTTGAGAGCTGCAACAAGAATTCCCTTACTTAGTAGCAGGGTAGGCAACCTGGGGGTTTAGGACTTAGGGCTTAGGACACTTTACACTTTTTGGGTTCCTTTTCCCCTTTAAATTCGAATAATCAAAACCGTAATAGTAAGAACAGTAAAGAAGTGTATATTCTTTTGACCTAGGAAACTCATGAATTGGGCTTCTGCATCCTGCGCATGACATGCGGATGTACGGAAAGGGTCCCCGTATAATCCCTAACAGGGACTCCCATCATGCACGTCTATTCCGACATGCCCCTGGGGTCTCTACGGACCCCCTGCCGCGAAGCTCCCAAGAATAAGCGCCTTTTGAGAACTACCCATTTTGCTACAGGAGTATCAGCCCCTGAACCCTCCCCAAACCCTAGACCCCTCACGGTTGATACTCAGATTTCTGCATGAGGCTAAATACCTGCCACTTTGGGAATTCTGGCAGAAGGTATTGCAGAGGCCTAACGGATCCCCAATATGTCTTAGAGGTCCAAATGAGGTACCTTGTATGAGCTATAGTCTAAACTCCGTTAATGGGGATATTGGGGGGATTAACTAGTTGGTCCAGTTTGGAGACCCTATGATTTAGGGGTACCCCTAGAAATGCTTAAGACTCTGAAGAGGGGCGCAAAATCCTATCTAAAGTTGGGGAAAAGTGGGGCTGCTTGTCAAGAAACCAGTCATGAGCTGAAGTTGTTCTTTGCTCAGCATTCCCAGGCCTTAGCGGCGGCGGTCCGAGGCTTGAGATCAGGCCCCACCCCGCCGCTAAAGGGCTGGGAATGCTTGCGCGGCGCAGTCTGAGCTCTTCCGAGCTCTTCCGAACTGTTCGGAACAGCTCGGAAGAGCTTGAAAGAAAGCGGAAGAGCTTGGACTGCGCCCCGCACACATTCCCAGCCCTTAGCGGCGGGGTGGGGCCTGATCTCAAGCCCCGGACGAGGACAAAGTCTGTCAGGCCCCGCCGCGCCGCTAAGGCCTGGGAATGCTTGCGCGGCCCAGTCCGAGCTCTTCCGAGCTCTTCCGAGCTCTTCCGAACTCTTCCGAACAGTTTGGAAGAGTTCGGAAGAGCTCGGAAGAGCTCAAACTGGGCCCCGCAAGCATTCCCAGGGGTGGGTCTTGATCTCAAGCCCCGGACCAGTTGTTGTGGCCAGGGACAAGCTCTGTCAGGCCCCGCCCCGCCGCTAAGGCCTGGGACCCCCAGAGTTCAGTTTTGCACGTTAATTGGACCCCCCGGAGTTCAGTTTTGCACGGTCTTTGGAATTTCCAGAGTTCAGTTTTGCGCAGTTTTTGGAAATCCCGGAGTTCAGTTTTGCACGGTATTTGGAACCCCCGGAGTTTGTTTTGCACGGTATTCGGAGTTTGTTTTGCACGGTATTTGGAACCCCCGGAGTTCAGTTTTGCACGGTAATTGGAACCCCCTAGCTCAGTTTTACACGGTATTTGGCACCCTCCCCGAACCGGTCACCGCGCGCCGTTCTGCCCTAGTCTTAAGCATTCCCTGGGCTTGGCAACTTATATAGGGGAGTATCTTAGGGCTTATTAAGGGGGATACTAGGGGTTTAGATTACAGCCCATATACAATCATGATTCAGGGAGTCTGGGACCGCAATGTTGGCTTCCATATTATTTGGGTGGTTGTCAAAATTATGGTCCCTTTTTGGGTCCGTATTATCATACGGCACCTAATATTTAGGGGACCCAAAAAGGGGCCATAATTTTGACAACCACCCATATCATCTCTAACGGCCCTATATAACTTCAGTGTTTAGGCTTCAGGGTTTAGTTTTGTTCTTTGTGATTGTGTGTCTCAGTTTCCATGATTCATTTTGAGTATGCTAAGGGAATGCAACGTTTCCAGTGTCAAGAGAAAATCCATGGCGGTCATAACCTCATCCCATCAAAAAAAACATGTAAAAAATACATACAAGTACCAACATATGATGAGCTGTTATCATGGGATTTTGTGTAATGTGAGAGGAGTGTGTGCGGGGGGGTGTTAAATATTAATAAAATGGGATTACTTAGAAAAGTTCAACTTCAATCCTGGGGCGTAGGAGCGGCCAAGACTTTTTATTCTCTGTACGTAACTGCATCATCACTACCCCAGGATTTATGGGGGTACTCTGTGTAGACGAATTCCAATGCCGCGTGATAAAGTTTTGGCAACATCTATGCTATGTACCTGGACTTTATGTGAGCTATAGTCTAAACTCCTTAAGGGGGTTATATAGAGGATTATATAGGGGATTAGTATTGGGGTTATTAAGGGGGATACTAGGAGTTTAGACAATGGTTCATGTGCACATGCATGCCCAGGCTGAAAACAAACGTTTGTCGAATGTATGCCGAAGAATCATGAAGTTAGACATGGATAGCCTATTGTAGTTTGGCGAAGTTCAGCTTGGGTCACAGAGTCTGCGAACAGCCCAGTATCCATTGATTCTTGAATGTAACTCTAAGCCCCAAGCCTTACACCCTAAACCCTAAGCCCTAAACCCTAAACCCTAAGCCCTAAACCCTAGACCCCTAAACCCTAAATCCCCTAAGCCCTGAACCCTATACCCTATACCCTAAACCCTAAACCCTGACTCCTGTACCTTTATTCCTGAGGTTGCCGGCTTTCGGAGCTCAACGAGTCAATGCTACCCGTCCAAATTACCATGTTGAGCACCCCAGGGTTTAGGGTTTAGGGCTTTAGGCTTGGGGTTTAAGGTTCAGGGTTTTGGGTTTAGGGTTTTGGGTTTAGGGTTTCCATCTGGAGTGCGATGTTGAGGGGGAGATTTATTGTTTGGGGTGGATGGCGGGGCTTGAACAATAGCGGTGGGAAAATTTACTATTACGGGCGGGATGGCAGGGTCTATCGTTAGGGGGAGTGCATTATTAGGGAGGTTGGACGTAAGATCCCAGCTTGACAGTGTACAGTATAGCTTAGGAGGACCCCCCACCCTGTAGTAGTGCTATAATAAGAATAATAAGAGGACCCTAATATGATCCCTATTATCCTCTATAGTCACTATTACTGGGTGGGGGGTCCACCTAAAGCATAGCCTCTGCTATGCATCGAGCACTGGCCATAAAAAGGTTCGGCTGGGAAGTCTTCCGAGACGGCTGGTGAGCCACGGAGCCGTACATATATGGGGGGTTTCCCAAAATAAGGGGTACCATTTTAGAGGTCCCCATAATAAGGATTATAGTATATTGGGGTGTATATTGGGGACCCCTTATTTAGAGAAACTACTATATACATTAAGGAAAGAGGGCGTAGAGTTTAGGGGAATATACTTCCAATCATATTTGGGACACTTGTATAGGTACTGCAGCCACCCAGTCACAGCTGGATAACGACAGCCGAGCCTGTACTCGTACCCCTATTATAGACTGTTACTGGGCGGGGGCAGCATCCAACCTAACCCCCCAATCCCTATAGATCCCTAGATAGACAGTTTGCATGTCATTTTCCACTTTTCCATTTGTTTTTCCATTATGAAAGGGTTTGGGACTCTCTGGGCCGCCTACAGCAGTAAGGCTTCCACTCATCTCCTGCCCGATCACAGTTTAGGGTTTAGTTTAAGTTAAAAGCATGTATTGCTGAAAAGGATTTAGATGTAATCGTCGAAGATAGTTCATAGGCATCGTGATGGTTCTAGTTTCCTAGGGAATTGAAAATCACATGGAAGCTCAGGGGTCTGTGAGGATATATAGGCTCCTGCACCCCAAACCTCAAACCCTAAACCCTAAACCTCAAACCCTACACCCTAAACCTTAAACCCTAAACCCTGAATTAAACCTTCAGGGTTTGACTACTGCCATCCTTCAGTTTCAGGGTCCACACTGAATCTATCTGGCTCGGTTAGCATCGAAACTGCTGTTGCGGTCCCTAATTGAGTAGTATTTTATTCGGGGATACTATGGTACCCAATATAGAGTAAGATTATATCCTCGTTTTGGGGTATAGTATTTTATATAAGGAATATTATCTTACTAGGTTTAATCACCAAAAAACCATTACTCAATTGGTAGGATCCACGTATGTTCTAGTTCGGGTTGAGGGTTTGGGTCCCTAAATCCTAAGTTCCACGCCGCGACGCCTTCGGGATCCTGGTATGCTTTAGAGGCCCCAGGGCTTTGAGGGCATAATTTCTTAATTGAAGTATATGGGTCTTTGTGGAGCACAACCCTTGAAATCCCTAAATCCTAAACTCTCAATGCTGAGCTCCAAGCCCTATGCCGTAAACCCCAAACCCTAAGTCCTAAACAACTTAAACCCTAAACCTTAAACCCTGACACCCTAAACCCTTTAGTCCCCCTCAGGTAGCTACAATATGGCTTTGGGCATATTCTAATAAGATCCCCATACACCCCCTGTTCTATCTACTTAAGGGGGACTATAACCTCAAACAAAGAACCCCTCCAAGGCTGTCCACCCTCCTTTGGTCCCTTGCATCGTGCCCCGTCGTGCCGTCGGACATGCCGAGTCGAGATGGCGCGCTGGGAGGGTCCATGGATTTTGTTCGGAAAGGGATTCACTTCCCTAAGCCCTAAACCCTAAACCTTAAACCCTAAACCCTACTTCCCCTCCCACGCACCTGCCAGACCCAGAAAGGTGGTCCCTAGAAGGTACCCCCATGCCTATAGTCCCCCCTAAAGTAGATAGAATATCAGGGTTATATTGGGGACATATAGGGATAATGGAAAAGAAAATGGAAACTACTATATTATATTAGGGTATATATTAGGCTTATAGCCCCCCTTAAGTAGATAGAATATGGCTTTGGGGTATGTTAAAATAAGGTCCCCATATACCCCATATTCTATCTACTTAAGGGGGACTATAACCCTAAACACTCAACCCCTGAACAGTGGGTTTCCTTCGGTTGACGACTCGAGTTTATGCCTCTGCTTTAGGAGCTTTGGCAAGCTGAAAGCTGAGCCTCCGCACCCCAAACTCCATTTTTTTCGGTTTTAGGGTCCAGGGTTTAGCCGGGATATATGGGCTTAGGGTTCAGGGTGTAGGGGGGATATAGTTTCGGGTTTACGGTGTAGGGGTGATATATGGGCAATAAATACATACATGCACATATTGATATATGGTATATGATATAGGGTTATTTTCCAGCTTAGGGGTGTTTACCCCAATTCTGGAGAACCAAAGGCGGAAAGAACATGGGAGATGAAATGACCGTGACTACAGTTGTTACGGTGTAGGGTAAAGTGTAGGGATTGAACCTCCGCCCCTAGAACTTAGAGGGTTCAGGGTTTAGGCCAAACAAAAGCATTTGGAGCTGAAAGGCAGCTGTGCAAACTACCTTTCCTTGAAGGGACGCACGCATGAATCACAATCTACCAGTCCACCCTAAATTCCCGATCTTAACCCCCTACATGGGCTCCGAAACCTCAAACCCGAAAACCCCAACCCTAAAGCATAAACCGTAGCCCTGAACCTTAAACCAAAGCCCCCAAAATTGCCTTTAAACACAGGCCCGGTACTCTGAGCCCTGCACCCCAAACCCTACATGAGCCCTAAAGTAGCCCTGATCTTAACGGTCATGTAGGGGATTATATAGCGGATTAGCATCGGGGTTATTAAGGGGGAACTACAGCTCACATATCTGCATATCGCCCTGTACATCCCGGTAGGGTAGTCTGCACACCTAGGCGGACCCCTAGGCTATAGCCCTTTTTGTAGGTATCCACAAAATAGCTAACCCCTAATTTACGGAAACCCTAAGCCCTAAACCCGATATAGCACCTATATGACCCCTGTTCACCCCTGTATAGCCCCCATATAAGCCCTAATTTTTAGAAGCTCCCATACATCCCAAGCCCTAAGCCAAAAGCCTGAAACCCTTATCCCATACATCCCCAAACTTGTGCAGCTTCGCTGTTGGCCCTTGCGACGGCACCCGTGGTTACAGACGGTTGCTGGCAGGGATCGGCCCTCAGTCTGTGCTGGATGTCTTTACCCTAAACCCTAAGGGGGTTTAGGATGTAGGGTTAAGCTGTAGGGCAACTGAGGTTCAGGGCTATAGGGGTTATGTAGGGGTTGTAGAGGGATATTATATATATATATGTAGGGCTTATATGGGGGTTATGCAGGGATAATGGCAAAGAAAATGGAAACTACTGTTTAGGATTTAGGCTTTAGGGGTTAGGTTTAGGAGGGTTTTGGGTTTGGGATTTGGGGTTTTCAGTTTCGGGACCTTGTATAGTTACCGCATCAGAAAGACACTAGACCAAAATGGCCTTATTTCAACCTCTTGCCAGCAAGCCCCAACCCCCGAACCCAAAACCACAAAAACCTTAAAAACCCTATAGCCCTAAACTCCGAACCCTAAACCCTCAAAACCCCAAACACTGTAAACCTTAAAACCTTTGAACCCCAAGCCCTCAGCCCCAACCCTTAGCGCTGAATCACCTCCAGCATTCCGGCGACCTTGGAGGTCGCTCCCCAATCGTCACGACATGCGAACTGTCATCCAAACTCCGAAAAGGGGCTTATATATGTAGGGTTTAGAGTTTAGGGTTTAGATTTTAGGGTTTTTCGGGTCTAAATTCCTTAAGGGGGGTTATATAGGGGATTAAATAGAGGACTATTATAGGGACGATTAAGGGGGATACCAGGAGTTTAGACTATGGCTCAGATAGACTAATGCCAAATGCCGCCTCCCCTCAACCCCTAATGTTAGATATTTCCCCCACAAGTTAGGCTTAGGGTTGAGGGCCCATAAGAGACCTTATGTATTGGAGACCTTATGTAATATTAGGGGGGATATTTAATATTCTTACCAGAGGACTACAGGGTGTTTGCATGCCTGTCAGCCCACAGCCAATTCGCCTGCAGCATCTCCTTGTACGCGTGTAGGGAAGATGTTGGTGATTTTCTTGGGATTTAGGGTTTAGGTTTTAGGATGCCAAAGACAATTACTTGTTGTTGGGCCATATCCTTTGAAATTGAAGACTTTTGAGCTTGCTGGCCTAAACCCTAAACCCTCAACCGTAATTGCTGCGGATACCATTTTGCTTTTGACCTGAGCAATTCATGTGACACTTTATTGAGCAGAGTCAGACAGATTATGCCAGACATTGAGTTAGGGTTTAGGGTTTAGGGTTTGGGGTTTAGGGTATTGAGCTGTCCAACCTCAAAATCTGCAAATCTTTCTCCTGTGCTTGTGTGTCACAGGGATGTCCACTTGCAGATCGTAGTATTGGAAACAGTACCATACTATCATTATCCCTACATAGCCCCAATATATACCCAATAATCCCTATATAGCCCATTATAGTAGTTTCCATTTTATTTTCCATTACCCCAATATAAACCCTAAACCCTAAACCCTAACCCGCATCACCTGAAGAGTCCTCTGATAAAATCGTGTTTTACCTTCCCTAAAGCCCAAACCCTAGGTGCGTTGCAATCTAAACTCCTTAAAAGGGGTTATATAGGGGACTATATAGGGGATTACTGTAGGGGTGATTAAGGGGGATACTTTTGGAGGAGCCAGGCAATACTGAATAGGAAGAAGGAACATCAGATGGAAAAGAATGGAAAGTACTTTGACATGGAAACTAGGGCTATTGAAGCGTTGATAAGGCATGTGCAGTAGCGTCTAAGGGCCTAAGGGTGTTTTCCTCTGTGCCGTTATTGTTTGTACCCTGGGGTTTGGATCCCTACGCCATGGAATCTGGCCATTAAGGTACCCTAAACCCTAAACCCTCAACCCATGGGCCCAG